>JBCEWB010085432.1:0-12669 GCA_039654565.1 Peronia peronii
TTGTTGTTGTTGTTGTTGTTGTTGTTGTTGTTGTTGTTGTTGTTGTTGTTGTTGTTGTTGTTGTCGTTGTTGTTGTTTTTCAGTGTATGACAAGAGTAAAGGTGGTATGACAAAACAAACAAATAAACAGGCAAAGAAAACTTGAAAAAGAGTACATGGTTTCAAAAAGAAGAGAAAAGTAGTTGCCCAAAGTGGGCCAAGTTGTGTGAGAATAACATGTGGCCCGGTGAGGAAAGGTGAAGACGACTGGAGAGAAACGGAGCATGTTTGGCTCTCCAAGTGTTTGACCTGGCTGACAGCTTCTCTGCGCGCTTTATAATTCTTCCAGCAACTGCATCGCCCACTTGGACAACTAATTGAATGGATCCTCTGGCCCTATTCCCGCCTGCCACGCTACTCATCGGGAGCCCCTAGTGGAAATTATGGCATCGTCAGTGCTGGGGACTGGGTTAATAGAGGGCAGAGGCCGGACTGCAGCAATGGATTTCACAGAGGAAAGGAATGGGAGAGTGCGTTTTATGGAGAGACATATGACACTATAATACATTATCATACTTCAAAAAAAAAAAAAAGAAAGAAAAATGTGCTTTTTTTTTTGGTTATTATTTTCTTTTGCTCTATACTATGAGTATTGAGTACTATAATTATGCGCAAAATGTGCCAATGCCAATGGGCGGTAGGGACAGAAAGACTAGATACAGCTTCAGCACCGCCTATATCGTACTGAATGATGAAAACCCGTCCATTTAGTATCCTTAGTTTATCTTAAGCAATGCCTATTGAATTCACCACGTAATTTATCTATGAATATCCATTCAGTTTTCCTTTGTGTATCTTAAGCACCGCCTATAGAATCCATCATCTATTTATCTATGTATATATCTATCTGTCCCTCCCTCTATCTATCCATCCGCCCGTTGATAAATCCGTCCGTCCATCTATCCATCGATCCACCCACCCATTCATCCATCTATCCATCCATCCATCTATCTATCCGTCCGTTCATTCTTTCTGGGCTCCTGCACTTATCCGAACCCTGTGTGTGTGGCTCAAACTGGCGACACCCCAGCCAGGAGACTGGAGCAAAAGGGGCGTCAGACTATCGATGGAGACGATGCAAGAGAAGAGATGTTTAAACCGCCGATAAAAATGAAGGGCCTGGAGGCATCAGGTCTGACAGTGGCATCCATCAGCAGAGCTTCTGTTTCAACACTATCGGAGAAAGCGCAGATCCACTGGGTCATATGAGTTCAATTCACTTGTGCAATTCCCACCAACTGATGATGAATTGAACAGCCGGCATTCTCAAAACCACTGCAGGCTAGTTCTTGATATGTTGCCTATTGGTTTGTGTGGTTTGAAGAAGAGACAAGGCAAAGGGGGGAAAATGTAGATGTGAGACATAACAGGAAAAGCACAGGCTAAAAAAAATCAATCAAAATAAATTAAAATGAAATAAAATAAATGGATTGACAGACCGAACAAATTGTTCACTACAGGCAGTACCTCTAAGCCAACTGGCAGACTCGGATAAGATGTGGACAGAAGAAAAAGGAAATCGTATCATTCAGCACTTTGGCGCTATCATGGCCGTTAGGTATTTGCACTGCCTACAAAGTGACTCTCTGAATCTGTCACAAGATGAAACATTGAGGGGCAGTCAGTGTAGCGGTAAATGCCCGAGCAGGGAAACAATTACGCTGAGCCAATGCTGTGTTCACACAAGTCCAAAGGACACAAAGAGAGCCCATTACCATCTTCAAAGACAGCAATAGCTTTAACGTTCATCTTCTGCCCAAGCAATCCCTCTCCGAGGGTGTTGAATGACCATCTACTCAGTAAAAAAAACGGAATCATATGAGAATGTTGACTGAACTCAGCGTTAAGACTGTATATTTAAATGATCATGGAAACTAGTTTCACTTGAATCTTGTGTTCGCAGACAGACAGGAATCATCCCCCCCCCCCACCCCCCTCTCCCACTTCGTCCTCTCCTACCTCCCGGAAAAGAAACGCAGCTTGTTGATGATAGGAAGTACCACAATTTCAAAATGATGATGTCAATTTGGGGTTTGGTTCACGAACACACACACAAAAGAAGTCTAGACAAAAAATAGTTATGTGGAAATAACTGTTCTTGGAAATGCATTGGTCGATTGTTGGTCGGCTGAGGGCGGATGGATGGCGTTGGACGGAGAGGCAGGATGAGTGGAGGACAAACAGCGGCAGATATCAATTCCGGCATTAAGAACTGTCCTAG
The DNA here is from genome assembly GCA_039654565.1 of Peronia peronii. Classification (NCBI taxonomy): domain Eukaryota; kingdom Metazoa; phylum Mollusca; class Gastropoda; order Systellommatophora; family Onchidiidae; genus Peronia; species Peronia peronii. Next base: position 2,261 of record JBCEWB010085432.1, read on the forward strand.
ACTATAGTGCCTCTTACACCGCACACAGCAAAGCTTTCAAATAATGTTCCAGTGTCTACAATCACAGATCAGGAAATGCGCCAAGGATTTCAAACCGGAACTCCCCTGCTGTTCCACAGATTCATCTCCGTGCTCACCAATAATGTCCTGCGGTTCCAGTAATGCAAGACGGAATAGGAAATCCCCAACTGCATTTGCTGTTTCCTGAGCAAATAGTCTCCTTCTTCCTGTGGCTCACGCCGGCAATCTTTCACCGCGCCATCTCCAGCCATTCATTCCGCTGTCGCATGATATCATCAATTCATATCCTCTCACTGATGAAGGAAAACATTTTAAAGTGCAGAGGGGAGACGCTTGTTGTTTAGTGTAAACAATGCCCCGCAGATATTCCCTGTAGTCTTACAAATTTATCTGTTGGCAATCTATGCTGGCTGGGGAGCCGACACGATTCTCAGATTTCTGACTAAGCTCTATGTCGAAGCCAGAATAAATGAACAAAACAAGGTCTTCTATATAACCACAACTTTCCACACATTTTACTATGTGCCCATTATGTTATCTGCACAACTGCCATATTGTATTCATCAAGGCCACCGGTGAATCAAAAGCGCAACGGACTCTCAGGGCGCATAATACAATTGTTCATGCTTTCATCCCGATTGTTGGAACGACGGCAACTATGGTTCAATAGTTGCCATTGTGAGCACTGATCTTCTCAGCCGTACCCGTAGGAGTGGACTGGCCACATTTATGCAAACCAAATTTCCACTACAAATCTGGATAGTCGGCCACAGTCTCCATAAAGAAACTTTCAGGAGGTCAAAAAAAAAAGCCTCATCAACTGCGAACGGAATTACCATTCAGGACAAAGAAGTTTATCTTATCTATGTTATTTTATTGTATCAAGGACAAACAAAATTCATCCTATTATTTCAGTGTATTTTTTATATCTATTTTAACTTATACCAATCTATCATATTGTAGCTTATCTTGTTTTACCTTCTCTTAACTTTATCTCACCTTATCTCACACGATATTACCTTAATTTGTCTTACCTTATCTTAGCTTATTATACCTTACTTTGCCCTACCTTACTTTATCTTATCTTTCATTGTCGTTCAATTATAATTACAGGACAGAATTGAAATGAATTTTTTCCCTCGCAATATACCAGCTAAACATCCCGTCAGAGGATAAGCGTTTCCAAATCAAATATGTGGGTGTCCGAATATCGCTATTACCACTGATGTTATTGTTGTTGTCACTGCCTCTGTTGTTGTTGGGGTTGTTGTTATGTTGATGACGTCGTTTACTTCTGATTACATTAAAATGCTAGCCCTATACATGTGCGCAATTCTGTGGCGACTGGAGAAAAAAAAAAAAAAAGCAATCACGCAGAGAGTCATTTCACACAAATTAATATGAACGTGCACGGAATCGCGGAGGTTTTCATAGGAGACAATCGACTTCACTTGCTGGCACGCTACCGAGACGCTCTGAGAATGAGCAGCAGCAATTTTTAATGCATAATTTAATAGCTTTGCCGGTCCTTCAAGTACTTCGCTTAAATTGAGTTCAAATGTCTGGAACACAGAGATGTCTTTTACCGAGCCTTCGCGCTTCTTCTTTTCTTTCTAGGTTTCCATTCCTCACCCTTGTCCGCATCACTGTTTTCCAAATAAGGTGTCAAGTTTATATAACACGTGCAAAATCAGTGTCGTGTTCAGTTTGTGACAAAGATATTACTGGTAAATTGCGTCACATTTGAGAGCGAACAAACGGTTAGTCACTCAGGTACGGCTACGCAAAAACAAAATTGTATGAAGTTTGATTGCAACGAAGAGCAACACTGATAATTGGGAAAAAACCTCTCAGATGCATATAACTGCTGAAAATACCAAAGATAGTTGTGTATTTCAATAATAACACGTTTTACTTTGGTTAAATTTTTATTTTTATTTTTTACTTCAATACCACAGGCTATTGCCCAATAAAATTTTAAAACATTGTTTTGCTTGAATTGACTTTTGTTGTTGCTTTCTTTTTCTAAAATATCAAAGGCCATCGCGTGTTTAAGGAAAATGTTGTGCTTTGGGATGAGTTGTTTTTTTTTTCCTTTGATCTGCTTTCCTGAAAACAACAGTTGTCTCTTCAACTGTTCCAGCTCCGAGAAAAAAAAAGATATTTATTTGTAATTTCTGTTATAATAAGTTCCTCTGCGAGAATCGAATTGATCAGACCGATATCTGCGTGGGGTCTTGTTATTCAAGAACTGGTGTGATCTAGGCGAATATGACAGATGATCGGTGAAAACTCTAAAGGAAATACGTGTTAAATCTAAAGGTATGAAACATAAAATGCCGATTTTTACAACATCCATTAAATAACAGATTATACCTGACACATGAGCTGTATGATATATGAGATGTTTTCTCCGCCCAAGAGCTTGGTTTGCTTCACAAGTATAATCAACAAGCCCTAACACTTTAAGCAAAGATCATAAGGTGTCGATTCACCCATTTCTCAATAGGTATCGATCTAATAATAGACTGGCACTCCTGTAAAGACCAAATAATTTTTCAAATTTATCTCTGTTTCCCTATGGATGCTACAGAGAACCGATGAAAACTGAACCTTCAGTGTTCTGAATGGCATTGTCAATATATTATTTACAGATTGCCATTCAACCCCAGAGATAATAAAATGCCACTGTGTACGAAACTGATTCGGCACAGGTAAAGTGTGTGTCCTACCTGTGGGCTCTTTGCTCGGACAATAATTCTGTTAATGCCTTTACCTCTGAGTATATGTACCTCTTTCTGTTTTGGCTCTCAAACCCCAACACAATAGTAACAGTCAACTGAGATGTTTGACATGGTGCAAAAATTGAGGATAAAGTATGCGGAGGCATATAGTGATTAAGTTTGTTTTTGTCCTTTGGAGGAATTTCAAACTTACAGAATCAAACTCTAGATAGAAATTTACTCAATTTTCTCACGGTGAAATCTTCTTACCCATATGTATGTGTACGTTATGATTCAAACAATTTTTTTCCCATGTTATTCTTTTTCCCATGTTATGTTAATTTATCCTGCAGTGAGCCAGTCACTTTCACTATTTGATGTCCTGCAAATGTCTCCAAGACGTCTGTGTGAAATGTCCGAATCAAAACACAAAGATCTGTTTCTCTCACAGAATTACTTACTCACACGAGCATAAATTACTTGGGGACAGAGCTGAAAGACGGGATGGGGTAAAAGTTTATAAGAAAACGGGGGGATTTGATTCAGTGAAGGTCGTATATTCTCCTTATACTGTCGTACAAACTCAATAACATTTGCCTTTTCCAAGGAGTAAAGATCAATGAGCAGTGAACTCATTTAAAACAATAAACTTATTCAGCATCACACAAACCAAGTAATCCAGTAATTAACTCCATCAAGCATTTCTAATAAACCCACTCAATGTTTCCTCCTAGAGCTGAATGTCTTAAAGAGGGTCTATGACGATCGGCACAACGATAATCTGAAAATGAGACATTAATATTAAGAAGAAGACGATGGCGGAAGATAAAAGCAGAGGAGAGAGAGTGAGAGAAAAAAAGAAGAAAACAGAGAAGAATAGGGATAAACAGATGGAGTGAGAAACGATATGTCGGGTCAAGAGAAAACAAAAGATGGCAGTTTCCTGAGAAGATGAATGGCCGAGGTTCAGAATTCGCAGTGATTCAATCTGACTGATAAATAATCTTCACAATTTACCCCGTGGGGTTTCACGTCAACTGCTTATGCCTGGGAGCTATGGCAACAGTTTATGCAGGTCAAAATCTGTATCCATTATTATTTCCATCCACCGCTCTGTCAAATTCTTTTGAGCCTTGATTGCCTCGAATGTTTCGGTCTGATATTCTGTGAATGCCTCACACCATAAAATTGAAGTCTGAATAATCCTTTCTAAGTTCTCCATCCATAATCTTCGCCATCTCCTGGTTCATTCCCCACGTATAGGCTAATATTGAATTGAAATAAAGATTAACTCCCGGCAACATCTAATGGCTTGTCAGGAGCTCTCGATAAATCTTACTCTTAATGAGTCATTTGTTGAACACAATTTTTTTCCACGTGTCTCCTACGTGAGTTTTTGCTAAATGGTGTAGAAAGGTAATGCACATTAATATTGATGACCTTCCAACCGGCAGTCTTGTTGATGCCGTTGCTACGGCTTCTGTTCTTGCTTATGGGTGTGTGCACACATGGCTGCGTGCATGTGCATGCGGCTGTGTGTTCGTGAGTGCTTGTTTATTAAGTCAAGCGAGCTATCGCATGTCCTCATGCCTAATGATTTGTCCAAGAGCAGAAGGGAGTGATGGCTCATGAAATGTTACAAGGACAGCTGAATTCGAATTGGTCAATTTAACTTAAAACCTTACATCTTTCAGCCGCAAGATAATAGGACGCCCAGTCTGATCTGTGGTGGGTATGAAGCGAGAATCAGAATGAGCAGAATCAATTTCCATCTAAATTATCTCCACTGTTCTTGTTTTATCTTTCAATGTTTCTCCGTAAGTTAACCCTACTGCGCACAGAGAAAAATATTACATGGGGAATGACAATGACATCCTGGCATTATGTTGGGACAAAGGTGTGACCCACATTGCTTCTACTCTCCTCCTTATTTTGACTTAGATGCCGTGGATAAGCGGACGGTTCTGGGGCAAATACAAACATAATTCGGGAATAAAGCATAGCGTATTCCACAAAAGCGGACATCTTGATCTGCTCCTGGTGAGAAATTCAAAATATGTACCAGTATCTACGATGTCCACAGACGACTGAAAACTTCAAACAAGCTCGTGATAAATTCCGGAGGAATGACAACAACAAACAAATACTCGAATTTACAACGACAAAATGGCTAATAAACTGAAACTTAAAGAATCTGATTGGTTTCAATACAGTGACAGCAATGTCAACCTTATGGACAAATCCTGGCTAGGGACAAGACCTAGTAATGCTCTTGTCTTCTAACGATCTACACTAAAGGTTGTGGAGACACGCAGGTGTGATACTTGACTGGGCGCCAAGGTAATAGATATAATTATTGACCGTGCTCACCCTGCCTGCCAGCTGATTACAGGCCCAGTTCTGTCCGGCTGACCTTTTATCCCTAAGAACACAAAAACAGGTATTTCGAAATGTCTGGATGATCTTAGCATTTTTCCACAGCAGATCTCATCTCATTCTTTTTTTTTCAGATTGATCCAAAGAGAAATTGTATTTTATGTAGTTTTTACTTTCTTATTTATGTTCGGGTCCTAATTATTGCAAAACAGGTATCTGAAACCATTATCGTGGAACAGTACCACAATATTATCCTTTTTCCTTCCTATCCCAAGATCTAGTGGTCATTGAAACATCCATCGATGACGTCTATAAAATACGTATCATGGTGTAAAAATTATTTCATTTGCCTGAATTTAAGGAAGCTATAAGTAATTCACGGCAATAATGACGTGACTGTGAAGAGGAAAAAAAAAACATCATCTGTTTTCTCTGCTAGTGACCCGCTTTAAGCACCACAGTTATCTGGAAACAGCTGGTCCCTGCTATGTCTACTCTGTAGATATACTATAATGACTAACCAGTCTGAAATGTGTATACAGAAGACATGTGTATACTTAGCTAATGTACAAGTTGGGCCCATGTGTACAGTACCAGCCTGGTTGCGCATTTATCTGCTTGGGTAGGGAAAGACCAGTGAAATATCACTGTACAAAACTACGTAAATGATTAATCTTCCTCTCTCTCTCTCTCTCTTTCTTTCTTCTCTCTCTCTCTTGCTCCCTCTCTCTAACTGCTGTAGAGCGTTGCGTTCATCCCCTGTTGCTATAACAGACAGTAAAATACAGAGAAAATTGTCGTTGTTATTATTATTTGGTTTGATTTGTTTCACAGTGCGTTTCTTTCTTTCCTTGTCTTTCTGTGCTGAGTGTGTGTCCTGTAGTTTTTTTTTTTCTTGTTTTTAGAACAAAATGGGATCTGATGATGACTCTCTCTCTCTCTCTTTCTCTCTCTCTCTCTCTTTCTCCCACTCTACTCTTTACATCGAACAATGGAGGCTAGCAATAAGTCAGCACCAAACAGATTTTTTCTTCTTTTTTTTTAGTGAAGAGATGGGAACTTATAAAGAGCACGATTAGAAGGGAGAAACTGTGAATGACGGTGACAAGAAAAGAGTTGACAAGAAAAGGTGGTCAAAGAGACGGCGAGTAAATACAAGGCGGAGGAAATGTGCTAAGTGAGTGTCGGCACTATGTCAGGCCCCCTAATGGCCTCCCTCAGGCTTCACACCAAAGCCCATTCCAGCCCAGTTTCCGGCATCGATCTGTCCTCCAGGCCCGGGACAACATCGGCCCAGTCAAATTTCAATAGCCGACAATAAATTAATAGTGCCAAAAGGAGCGTAGGCTTTGCCCACGGGCTGCCCTGGCCAGAACAAAATATGGGAACTATTATCACCAGGGATGACCTACCCTTGTTATACAACTGGACAGACATGGGGGGGGGGGGGGGGGGGGGGGGGGGAATGCGCCAAAGTTAGATGTAATTTATGGGCTATCCGAATAAGGTTATCATGTTCTCTGTTATGAAAAGTGGAAATTTCTTGCAGCAAACTCACAAAAAAGTCATTAATGGAAGAAGGTTAGAGAAAGTTTGCTTTACACAATATGTCTCAGTTCGTTCGATATAATATTGACTAACTGATAACTTAATGTCTGTAACTGTCTAAACGCTTCACTGACATCCACTTTGGTCCCTTTTTTTATTTTTTTCATAGATATATCAAATGTCTTTGTGTAGTCTTTCCTAAGATATGCCAATTAATTGTCTTTGCATAGCCTTCAGGAAACATACACTGCTGAGATGGGAAAAAAAAATAATAATCTCCTCTTTTCCGACCTCATTTGCAAATCGTTAATATATAGTTCTGCCTCTCCAGAGCTCGCTGGCTGTCTGAATCACGGCTGACATTTTCAACATTGCATAAACATAACACAAATAAAGTACAGGCCAAAATACACCGTGGACTGAATTACGGTGAAATCAGAATCATTGGCCCCAGTGTTGTATACGGATCCGTCATATAACCCATCGGGCCATTTGACTAGCTTTCAAACCATCACTCGACATATGAAATTCAATTTGGCGAGCATTCATTACCCTCAGTGAGCAACGTAATGTGCCTCGGAAAACATTAGCGGCCACGGCAGAGCCAAGGATGGGCAGGTAATGGGACTGATATTCATATGACCCATTACGTTTGACATTCATTCCTCAAGGGAAATCTTAAGGTCTCATCAAGTCACCTGTGCGCTGAGTCTCCCACCAAAGAAATGAACATTGTTGGGTGTATGTATAAGTGTTGTAACCATGAACGTACATACAGAAACAACACATGTGTGTTAGAGAAGAAAAGTAGTGGAGGGGACGGGAAGTAGGAGAAGGGGGGGGGGGGAGAGAAAGAATTAGGCTGCATTTACGTAACATTGGTCAACAGGTGCAGAGAGCGTGGATATGACCATAGGCTTGTTCTGATGGGATGTGACTGCCCAATTTCAGAGAAAACACAAGCTGATACACAGAGTACACAGAGTAAATGATTACATGAACATTAAAATATCCATATAAAGATGGAGCGCTGACATCGTAATCCACGACCTAACGAAAAGTGGTTATGTCTGGTTCCACATGCCACAAACTAAATACCTGTTTGTTGTTGTTGTCGTCGTCGTCGACGTTTTTGGCTGAAAATGTTGTTCCCGTTTCTCATACTATTTAACTGTTCCAGAAGTAATGTCACATGGTTTCTTCTAGCGCTGTATACCGACGACTGCTGTTAAAATAGTAATCGAAATCGTTGTTGCTCGTGTTGCCGCTGTTGTCCGTGAGATTATAATATCTGATAATATCACTGTTTGTAACAGAGGGCGCGATGACAATTATCAATGCACAAACCATCAAGCCAGCGTGTCCAACTCCGGATCTTTGTCGATACCAGCTGCTCAGAATCAGATAAAGCCGTCAGTGGCCACTATGGAACTGAAAGGTCATAAATATAACGACCTTGCATAATCGATGTCCAATGCCATTGCTTCTTCATTTTTTCCCCTTTCCTCTCCCCGTCTCTCTCACCATCTCCTCTTTGTCCACTGCCCCCCCCCCTCCTCTCTCTCTCTCTCTCTCTCTTTTCCATGTATGTCTGTGACTGAGTTTATCATAGACACATCTAAACCTGCAGTCACATTAACAACCATATGCAATGCTTCTATTTCATTCTCTTGTTTTGCAATTCATCAATTTATTAATTATTTATGCAGACACGCATGCGATACAGATACCTCGCACAAGGAACGAGATAACCTCCACCAGGAGATTGAAAGACGTATATAGAACGTAACGCACAAGGAAATGTGACAGTGAAAAGTGATGGGAGGGAGAAGCAAACAGACGAAAAGGAGGGGAGCAGGAAACAGAAAGACAAAAAGACAAAGAGGAAGAGAGAGAAGAGAAGTACGAGAAGAGGAGGATTCGAGATAACCTCCACCAGGAGGTTGAAAGACGTATATAGAACGTAACGTAAGAAGAGGAGGGTGTGCAAACGCTGAATTTGGGTCCTCTTTGGGTCCGGTGGGATTAGTCCGGGCAAGTCCCGAACCAATCATACAATAAAAAGCTTGATACAGTCGTTGCTAACTCGATTAGCCGGGGAGAGCGTGGCACTCTCCATCCAGCATGGTTAATCTCATCCCTGTCTCGCTCGGATAGCAACACTGCGCGGCCCTAGAGGACTGGTGCATAGTCGGTCATCACAGGCAGCGCGGACTGAGAGATTCTGAGAGACTGGCGAAAATTCGGACCATACCCAAAACCTTACAATGCACTAGCCTAGTAGCCTGCCAAACGCCGTGTCTCCCATTTTTAGCATCAAAAGTGATGTCTGGAAAAGTCCTAACCGAATCAGGGCGGCTGAAAGAGGTGAACATATTTAAATACAAGGGGGAAGAGGGGAAAAATGTCTTCCATTCTGCATACTATTTATAACCTTCTCAAGTGTCTGTGATGAAACAGTCAGCAAGTTGTGCTGTGTTGACTGGTAAGGATGGAAGAAGATGGGCAAAGAACTCTGATTTGATATATGCAAAATCATAGATGAGAACAATATTATTGTGTCTCAGACAATAAAACGATCGCATTGATTTGAACAGAAATTTTAGTGATCTTCTCAAAGTTATGTAACAATGTCATGCAACTTACTTGGAATAAGAGTCGGTGATAAATATAATCCCTAGTAGTACTCGATGTCATGCGGACGGCTCTTAACTTTATCAATTGATCATGAGCAGTTGACAACGACAATAACATTTTCCTGATTGTTTCATTCCATTGTTCTTTACGTACAACATTTGAATTCATTATCGTATGAAGAAATGAAAACGAAAACTTCAGTGTATTCATTACAAGCCATTGGTCACTGAAAGAGGTCATGAGCCTAAACACAGGATGATCTTTGCTATCTTGGAAAAATAACTATGCCATGAATAGTGGATGTTTATCTCCAATGGAATATCATAAAGGACAGGGGTGATGTCATAGGGAAAAAAGATGACATGAACAAATTGCATGGAGAAGAAAGGGATATTTTATTCCAGCTGACATAACTGATAATAACAACAGCTGGCATTTACACCTATTTTCGTACAATACGGGCGCTAAGCGCTTTACAATTTATCCTTACCAATACAGAGCCAAAAGATAATACCGTAGTCCCAGAATTAAATTCGTGATCACAACAATTTTATACAGTAGTTAGGACAGTTTGAGTCTGGGAGGACGACGTACGTTCTCAGCTTCCTAGAAAGCATAAGGCGGCTCTCTGTTACGCGCTCGAATCCTCATAAATCTAACAATACTCTTCCATGTTAACCTGGGTCGAGTCCGGTAATTCTGTGTAAACTCTTTCCCAAGGGCAAAATTCCTGGTTAGGAATAGAACCTAGGAACTTCTGATTCCAAGTCCGATAGTCTATCCACTAGGTCATCGACATCATAACCTGGATTCTCTCTCTCTCTCTCTCTCTCTCTCTCTCTCTCTCTCTCTCTCTCTCTCTCTCTCTCTCCATCACCTCACACACCAACCACCAGCCTAGAAATACATAGAGCAGAGACTAGTCCTCTCGTTAAACTATCGCAGCCTGATGATGTTTTGTTTTTCTTAAGCCTTTCAATCCAAAGAAAGTAGGATTATCTCGGCTTTTAGAAGTTGCTAATTTTTAGTGAGAAATTTTGTGGGTAGAAATTTGGAATTTGGAAATTTTGCCCGGACAGCGGCAAGCAGCCTACTCTTTCATCG
>JBCEWB010085443.1:0-12669 GCA_039654565.1 Peronia peronii
CGATGCAGGACCCGTGAGTCGATCCCGGCCCGTTTTCTCCGTGAGCAGACACCAAACCACAGAGCCACTGCGTCCCCTATAGCATCTGATATTGCAACAGAGTGATCCATTGTAAGGAAAGCATCTAGACATCTCATGAAAAATGTCAGACAGGTAGGAACCATTACCAAGGAATTTCCGCATAGTCAGACCTTGACAAAATACACACACACACACACGCATTTCGTCATCCCACTTATGTACACACATGTCGTTTCCTCATCTATATACTAACTTGGACTGATACCAAATACTGCATTGTGTGGTCACATGTGTGGTCACATGTTTAAAGGTGAGCCAAGCTGGATTGCTATCCTTGTGCTTGAAAATGCACAGACATAAAGAAGTTTTTTCACATAATATTATCATCAGTTGCTGATAAGTCTTGAAAGTCTTGACAGAAAATCAAACTTGGTATCATTTTGAAAATATGTTACCATTTGCTACTATCGCTGGCGTCAACACTCACCGAATATCCGAGATTCCAGTTTTGATCAAATATTAAGTATGGAAAATACCATAACTCTGGTTTACAATAACTAACAGGAAACCGAGAATTTGTGAGGTTTAAAACCATTTGAAATTGAATAGATCTTACACTTTTACAAATTAAAAAATGCTATGTTTAATATCTAAATATAATTTTTATAATAGATCTGATAATGATTACATACAACATATACTCAAAATTTAAAGTGGTAATGAGAGGACCCAGTCGATGAACATCTAAATCTAAATTTCTATAATTCTAGCATTAATTGTTAAACCAGTCATGTCAAATACTGATACAATGTAAGAAGTAATCTAAACATCATGTTGTAATATTGGTAAGTTTATTTAAGAGTACAAAGGTATTAGATGCTGAATTGCAAATATCTGCCACTGTTTCATCGATTGAAATGCTGGTATTTATGACCATTTTAAAATGCATTCGGAAAATGGTTATGTACTCCTTTTGAATCACCTGTAATAAGGTTTATGGTTCACTTAATGTTGGCAATAATATGTAAAAATCATGAATCCTACTTAAACCGGTTATTTCACTTAAACAAAAAGTAGAGAATGAAAGAACTGGTAACCAATTTTGTCTCTCTAATTGCCACAGTACGAGTAATACAGTATCTCATAAATTCTGTTACAGTTTCGGAAATACTACCATGGATATATTGGCGGATCATCGGGTCATTCATCGTTCAAATTTGAGAGCTATAATAATAGCACTGCCCTTGGAAATGTTTGACAATCGCTTACACAAGAAAAGCTAGAGATGAATTGTTTCTAACCGTTTCGATCAGAGTAATTCTCTGAAATGTTCAATAAATTTCACAAGATCTACAAAGTAATACCAAATTTATAAAATGAATTTCATATATAATATAATGCTGTAGCCTGGCATCTCGCAATAATCAGATCTAGGCTGTTAGGATGAAAATGCTGTTGACCATCACGGTGTAAAAAATCGGATCTCAGCTCTCCTTGTGAATTTGCTATAGATCTAATGCTACTCACATCAATTGAACCCTCAAAATACTCATTCGGCCCTAGAGGGATCAAACAGCACACATATATAAGACAACTGAGCTTATTTTATTTTTATTATTTTTACTTCATTTCAGTTTTGTCCAAACAATGTGTCAGCCAACCAATTACCAGGAAAAAGTCAACAATGAAAAAGGGTCAACGTTTTCATTTGGAACGTTGAGTTCAGAGAAACATGTTTACACTAAGCAGTTATCTCGGCATTTTTATTTCTTTATCATAAGAGACATGAGTCATAACTCTCACAGGGGCTCACAAGCCAGGAGGACAACTAGTGCACTTCCGACCGGCAGGTAAGGTATAAACGATAGTGCATCCTGTTGTTACACGGAAGCCTATCGCTGTCCTGTCTCATCATCTACAACTTGATGTCCAGGTTGATGGATGGGAACATGAGCCCACAGCAGGGGGTGTCAAATCTCGCGGCTGTCGACTCATTTTTAAGCATGCAAGTCATCGTTGTCAAATGTCGGTGGGAGCCCTCGCCAACAGTGCCTACAGTTCAGCTAACCTCTGATCATGTAAAAGTTGTTGGCTGTTCCTGGTATGGGCAGACATAACGCATTGGTATTACCTGATAATGCAGAAAAAAAAGAGGGAGACAGGGGGTTGGGGGAGGGAGGGGGAGGGGGGAGGAGGGTAATAGGATGGTATTAAACAGAGGCCATTGTTAGGAAAGCATAATAAACATGGTACATGTATTTCGACAGCCAACCTGGCTGAACCCGCAGCCGCATTTTTTTTCTTTTTTTTTTTTCTAAGTGCGTTGCCATTCTAAGTTAATGATGTCCTCGTCAGCTTTCCCGTAAGGAATACTCTATGGACATTTCCATCTTATAAATCTGCCGCAGAAAGTGTCAAATGGAACGAAATCTAAGTGCAAGTAATTAAAGGGTGTTTATAGGATTAAACAAAATCGAAATTACATACGTTTTTTTGTTGTTGCTGTTTCAGTTTTAATTATCTATTATCTCAGTGCAATGGTCTGAATGTTCTCTTAACATTTCCCGTTTACTTTCCTATTTACCTTGTATTAAACTTTAGCCTGATGTTCTGACTGGTCAGATGTTGTGAGAGAAATAATCTGTAATTGCCTCCTCATTTCCTAGTAACTGCATCTTATTACGTCATGCCTTATATTTGTCCGTGAGATAGACGTCATTCATAGTCTGCGAACTTGCATGCTACGTCAAACACTGTCTTCGTCATTGAACTTATTTTGTTCTGAGACCATGTACCGGGGATGGCCCGAGTGAAAGTTGATTGTGGCGTAAACTCGGAGCCATCGTGATGGTTGGTCGTGACATCCCCCTCATGCCATCGGGTACCAGGTTACCTCGGCATCAGCATCACGCACAATTGAGGCCACATGAAGCATCAAGACCCGTCTACTTGACTAATCAATGTCTCAAGGCGCCATTGTCCGTCAAAATGCTCGAATGACCACTGGGATTTTGTATTCGAACGCCCCTTTCGGCACTCCACGCTGGACTCTATACATAGCAACAGTTGTTGTTGTTCCTCCACGTGTGGAGCTCAGCGTGTTTGTCCGAACCAGGGGTAACAAGAAGGGCAGTTTAGGGATGTTTATGCCGTTCTGCCAGAGTTCACGTGAGGTCAGGCCAGCTAAACACCTTTCAGTCCCAAATAACCACTGGCTTGTAAAAGAATAGTTTTATTTTCGTGATGAGACTATCAAATTGACCCTTCAGAGTTCAGGACAGAATGAGAATCGTTTAACCCCAGGCGAAGGAAAATACTCGAACGGATTTTACTGTCCGTGTACATCCACCATTTAATCTGGAAAATAGGGAATTTGTGTGAAAGATATGACATAGAATCACGTAAAGATGGAGAGAGATTTTCACTTTCGATATAATTAAACCTTTATTTTTATTAAGACACATATGCCACATTAGGCCTTATAGAGCTAATCTTTGTTTCTGATCTTCTCCTAACTTTTCTCCGGTACCGGTATGCACGTGACTTGATGACTACCATGCATGATCACTTCAGATCACCACCTTTCATCATCTTAAAAGCAACTGATTCCAATGAAAAATAAATCCTTTTTGAAACAAGTCGGAACAAATGTACTCCTTATCAATTAGGTGACATATGTCTTGTACCTGATTTTATCACAGACGAAAGAGTGTGATCATTGCTAAATCCATTTTCCAATAATGTTAACATTTCAAACGTTTACCACTTAAAAAAAAAATATTCAAAAATAATTTTCGAAAACAAAAATTAAACAAGAGAAGAATTACAACCCAGTTATTATGAAATTACATTTAATTTTGTTTATTTACAATATTACTAAATCATAAACTGTCGGTTCTGTATGTATGTGTGTGCGTGTGTGTGTGTGTGCATGTGCGGGCGCTCTAGCGTGCGCGTGGTATTCATGTCTGTACATGACGTGTATTTTTCTCCAAACTCCATGTCTGTCTGCATTCAGCCAGCTAAAAGATTCATCACTTCTGAATTATCTTGTTATTGGAGTATTTTGTAAAACAGGTTTGCATAACTTTTGATGTTATTAAATTGTGAAATATGTAAAAGTTACTCAAACGTATAAACATTGGAAGTTATCATGACTTTACTTACAAGCATGGGAATAATTACAATGATTTCTGTGGGCTGCAATTCTGTAGGGGCGTATTTGTTTCTTCTGTATGTGTGTGATATGCAGTAGGCATCAACTACCATGGACGATAATAATGTAGCGTTTATGCCACCGCTTGCCTGTATCATGATAATCATGGTCTGTCTGAATGTAAAGGCTAAAATCTTTGAACCTTACCAACGTTTTAAATTACGTTTATTTATTGATTTTAATTTATCTGTTTAGCAAATTATTGATTTATTTGTCTATTTATTTATTTACCCTTGGCATTGAATTCATACCTGTGAATTTTCATGTTTGTAACTACATGTTAGTCCACATGCAAACTGAACATTCAATAGCTCAAAATGTCCACAAAATGTCACTACCATCATGTGGTACCACAACATAGAAGATGATCTGATGTATTATTTTGAGGTTATAATCACCGATACATGAATGCTTTATGGCACATTATTCACATTTTTTTTTTCACATCTGAAATTAAAGTCTGCCACATCAGTGTGTTGATATTTTAGTGAGCTCTATAAGAAGTATTTGTGCTTTTCCATTAACTCTCTGAAACATGTCCACTGGTACACAGATAGCAAATAAAAATTCATTCTGAGCCCAACAACCGGTTCAGCGGTGAGAAAGACTACGTATATTTAAGCCTTGTACAGTATTTATCGACGGATCAAAATCGTCCATTAATTTACTTCAAAAGTAAGCGTGTGTATCAAATAAAGGCTTCAATCGCTCAGATGCTCAAGCAGAAGGATCACGGCGGGCTCAAAGGTTCAAGATTAATAGATACCTGTATCGATGTCTAAGGTTTTCTATGTGAGTTTACTTAGTTTTCACTCACTTTACAGTTTAGTACACAAGCTAGAATTTATTCATGTTGTAACTACATGTATGTCCGTTTTGTTATCTGTCTACATTTTTTTTTCCTCATACATTTTTTTTATTTGATTGTTGTTGTTTTTTTCCTTGTTGCTGTTTTATCACTTACCTTCTTAGCTCCATGCTATTTTTCGCTATATCGTTTGATATTTTCCGCGTCTTGCCTATAACGATTATCTTGTCATATTTAAAATATGCGCCCGTTCTTGTTGACCTTGATAATTTATTATCAATGTGATGGGTAAATGTAACGCGGCAGAACTAGTGATATGCAAAATAATAATAATAATAATAACAATGATAATAATAATAGTGGGATAACAATAACAACCCACACTCGGTATTCCACAGGTGCGTACATTCCAACATGCATGAATATCAGCTTGTTTAGTCACGTCTTCTTCATTCTTTATTATTTTTATTTCAGCTGTCACTGTGAGGTTTCTAACCAGGAGGTTTATAGGAGAATACAGTTCTGACATCGGTAAGTTCATCGCTTTCTTATAGGTGATGGATTATATTTATATATAATAAACCATCCACCTCAGCATAGTATCTTTCCTGGGAAAGCGTTATTCAAATGTCCAGGAATGATGAACGCTGTTAGCCCTAGTAATGTTCAAGGCCGATCTGGTCAGATTGGCTCATTTTCCTTTGAGCATGAATTTCTTTCCAAATAATAGACTGTATAATAACCTCGTATTTGATTTATAATATATTTGCCTTTAGGCCTGTTATTTCTGGAACGTGAGCAAAGTTCAGTATAGAACCCCTGTTATGCCAACAGTAGTTTCTAATGATCCGTTAGTGATTAACGCTTACTTTAAGCAAGCAAAACCAGGAATTTTCAGTTTTCGGGCCAGGCATTTGATTTGCTAATTTCAAAATGAGAATAATAGGAAAAAATCTAAGATTTTGTGCTTGGTTCACAAAATATTCTAGTGATTCTCATCCAACAGTCAACCCTACCAAAATACGGTATTGTAGTAGTGATTTTGCATAATGATATCACTGCATACGTGTCCAAATGTTCCACAGATCTTCTGTATCGCTCCAGTATCAAGCAAGATGATATCCTCACAGATATTGAAGTCCTGGATACATGCACTCGACCTGTACGTAGACATATAATGTTGTTCTACATATCAATTAGATTACGGTATAGCTTTTGCTCTATGGTACTGGTTTGCGCAGTAAACGCGGGCCTTCCGAAATAGTTCTCTACAACAGACGTAGTTGTAAGTTTTCTTACATTTCTTTGGGGAGTAGAGGAGCAGCGAATTATGAAAGTGACGGGGGAGGATGGGAGAGAGCAAGAATGACTATTCTCGGACATTCATTTGCATTGTTTGTACAGGGAAAGAAAGAAAAACCGAAGATAATGGGCCACTCGGTACTGCGGGAAACAAACAGTAGCTTTTTTGTTTTCTTTGCAGGTATTTAAGAGTTATGGTGTTCTTTGTAACAGACAGAAATAGAATGAAACAATAATCTGCGCAAGATAAATCACCCACAGAGTTGTCGGGAATAGTGAGTGTGAGTAGTGATATGGCTGACAGACAGGTCTTCTTTATACCAATTATAAATAAAATGTTGCTATTTCTTATCCCAACAGGCTGCATGCCGAGTTGAGCGTAGGCTTCTTTCTTCCAAATCTTACTATTTATTGACTTTTAGAACGGAAATAATAATTCTTGATATTGACTAGCTTAGCTGATCTGTCACTTAAAAAGGCGCCATGATGTCACATTCTTTTTTTTTTTTTGTAACATGAAAAGAGCCAGTCCATTCTGTTTTCTCTGCATAATAATTTATGTTCTGTTCACTTGTTGGGCATTCTCCACATCGATTTGTCAACATGAATACAACAAAAATTAAGTCGTTATAATTCTGGCTGCCATCCTCAATATGCAAGGGCGAAAAATGTTAGGGCAACTCCAAGCCATTTTATTCTCTGGACAAAGTGCTGAGTTTTTTTCACTTTCTCGGATCATTTCCATTAACAGTAGTTTTCAATAAATTGTTCAGCCACCAATACATATTTCTCCCATCATTCGCCCTTGTCCACTCGATCCCGAACTAAGCGATGTCTACACATAATAATGTAAACCATCGTGCATTATAGCCGCGCAAATCTTTTTCTTGTTTCTGATCTTAGGTTTTCATCTGCCCGATATTTCTCATTTAAAGTCTGTGTAGACACTCACCCCGATTTATTTCGAAAAAAATGTTCTTAAGAGTGTTAGTTAAATTAACCTAAATTGTTAGGCAGGATTAATGTGTAAAACAATTCGTTCCCACTTACTTCTGGGCCATAGCACACCTGTAGATGTGCCATACTTTACCGAGGAATTTTTAGTTCGTGTGGAATTCAGTGGTCGTTCCATTATTATTATCTGATACTTGATTTTCAATTTCCTCTGATCAAAATAGCTTTGGCTTCTCGATCTTCTGTTACGTCCGTTCTTCCACCTGTCTGTATCAAACCGGAGAGGAAAAAAAACATACACATACAGAAACTGCCAAGAATTTTAGGCAAACACACAACTTATGCAGGCTCCAATAGAAAGGTTACTTGGCATGAGTCACCGTTAATTCATTATGAAGCGTATTTTTTTTTTATCAGGACAGGGTGGTATCAACATAATTATATCTCTGTAGATGAGGTTTTGGGAGTTTATAAATGTTCAATTAAAATTGAACTATTGTTCCAAAAATCGTATGGTTAATGCTCAAAATAGTTTCGCAACAATAACTGTGCCGTGGAGGACACATATCAAACTTAAGAAAGATGAAGTGTTAAGCATGTCTGATCTCACACCTGGATTTCAGTGTTCGCCATCAAATCTCATTTTGATATGAATAGAAATATGCATGGTCACCGAGAAGGATGTGGCTATAATATAATGTCAAAATTTGGAGTAATTTCACAAAGATGCCTTAAGATTGGACCCAGATGGCGGAACAGGTCTTTCATATTTGTATTACACCGTGCAAATTATCTTGTCTTGTTTCCCCTGTTTGTAAGGCACATTGTCATCGTACATGTTTGAAACAAAAAACACATTTAACAGTAAAGGCTCCACTGAATAATCCCTACGACCATAATTTGCGACGATATCTGGTATAGAATACTAGAAACACATACACGAGAGAATTTTGAGGACATCTGAAATCTAAATTCGAACATGTCTTGTGTTGAATAAAACAGAAAATGTGACGTGTTCACCATTTCAGTGATGAAAGGTAAAGAGATATTTCAGTTAAGTTCACCATTGTATGTTATTTTAGTAGTATAAAGATTGCAACTGTTAGTCTGTGTTAATGAAGGGCAATCTTCTTCATGCCCTCTACCATTGGCATATTATATAGTTTTGATACGATTAAGATTAGGATAGATATAACAGTAATAAGAGTGGTTTTTAGTGGAAACAGAACAAAATCTCGAATGAGCAACGCTCTTTCAAAAATAGGATCTTGGTAAGTTGAAGGCAAGAAAGACTTCTGTAGTTCGTGCCTTATGAAAAGGGCCACGAAAATAGATAGCGATTACATAAGTGAAATAGTTTTTGATGTTGTTATTTTTCTGTCTCTCTTAGGTTTTGTCTCTTCCACTTTGCAGGTTATTATTTTCATGTAAAGGAATGGGTGCATTCGGCAGCGTATTTAGCCTAATGATGCACATGTTGTGCGAAGATCTCAACACTGGCAAGTGCTGCTGACGTACATTTGTGTGTAGGTCTGTGCATGTATAACGGCTGGTTGTGTATTTGCTATGTGCAATAAATAAACTTGCCAGGCGTCCAGTTTTATCCAGATAACGAATCTGCCACTCCCTGGGCATATCCTTGTATTTGTGTGTTAAAGTGGCATACGTTTCAGCACACCTAAATTTATTCGTTATTTCTCTGTTTATTTCAGGACCTGGGTTCATGGAGTAATCTCCCCTCAGATACATTTGTATGCGTGCGCATTTTGTATTGAATGTTTGTGAATGAGTGTGTGTGCTCATTGTTAAAGCAGTAAATTAAATTGCTGTAGCCTTTATTGCCGTGGTGAAATCAATTTCCAGTAATGGAATTGTGCCGACTGTTCTCTCTCCCCAGGGTCAGAAGGTACGAGTGGATGAGACGCGCGCCAGCTGGGCCGATGCCTTTGTGGTTGTCTACAGTATCCTGAGCCGGTCATCTTTCCATACAGCTAAAGCCCTGATCGAGTCCATCAACAGGGTCAGGACCTCAGCCTACATTCCCATGATGTTGCTGGGCAACATGACTGACCTTGACCATCGCAGGGAGGTGGGTGTGGAGGAAGGTCATCAGGTAAGCAATTCATTGTGTGTAATCGAAAGGTCAAGTGATAATTGACGGAACTTTCAAACAATGATATTATCAGAACAACAACTAGACAATGTATCTCTGGTAATGATTGTAATTTTAAAGTATTTAAAGAGGACTACAAATAACATCTGAAGTATTTGGGATGGAAAGTATTCATTCTCAAAGACACGCTTCTTGAAAGTCACCCATATCTATGTTTCAGCCAATCCTAGCCGGAAATACTTATGTACGAGATTGTCATTAACCATGATCATTTACTATGTCCGCTTTGCAAAGTTCAGACCATTGTCCTCTTTGCTTCCAGGTAGCTCTCGAATTTGGATGTCAATATTTCGAAGTATCGGCTGCAGAAAACATCGTGGGCGTCACCCTCGCCTTTCAAGCCTTTCTGAGAGAAG
Organism: Peronia peronii; assembly: GCA_039654565.1. Taxonomy (NCBI): domain Eukaryota; kingdom Metazoa; phylum Mollusca; class Gastropoda; order Systellommatophora; family Onchidiidae; genus Peronia; species Peronia peronii. The sequence goes on from JBCEWB010085443.1 coordinate 9,831, forward strand.
CTAAGATTGTCCAGCACCAGAAGAGCACGCTACTGAAGAGACGACGGAGTTCGTTGGCAAATATGTCCAAACGATTGGGAGCCATGTTTGGGAAGAAAGACTCCAGCAGCAACAGTGTATGTGAAGGTGCCGGTGGACGCCGAGGTTCTGTGGATGTGAAAGACATTGCCAAGACGTGATCCCGAGCTTAAATTTGAGAAGTCACAAAAATCAAACTTGTTCTCAGCCAGAAGGTTGGGACAGCCTAACCGTCAGCACATGGGCTACCTGCTTTCAAAGTGTGACTCGGTGACTTTCAGAAATCCATGTGAAAGTGACATGCATATGAACACACAGCATTCCTGAATTCCATTTTAGCGCGACATATCATGTCCGAAAGAAGTCGGCCTCTCTTTTGTCGACTATGATGACTCGGGCACTGCACTAAAGCGGATGAGAGGATATACTGAACTCCCTATACAGCGTGCCTGGCGCTCAGATATCCCACTGAGGAGCTATTAATTTTCATTTTCTCTCGACTGTTTATGGTGATATGAGTGACGTTTGCTACGCATGTCCACGGATGACAACTGAGTTCTTCAACAGTTATTAGCACAGCTGGAAAGCAGCAGATTCGCCTCAGAGCAGAGACTCTTCACACGTGACTAGATAGCACTTGCGGTGGATTTAGCATTTTGTTTTCATATTTTCCTATCCTGCTTTGTGGTGGAAAAGAGGGGTTAGGAGAAGGTAAAATGCCAATGACCCATTCACTGTATTCCATGAGACGAATTATAATCTTTTCCGAACATCCCATATAGACTCAGTAGAAGTCATAATGGTCCATGTTCCAGTACGTAGGGAGTTCCTCGCCTGCAGAAATGGGTAGGAAGGTTCTCCACTGGCATGGCCTCAGACCACAATTAATTCTTGTTCCCATCCGTTTTCTCACAGTGTTATCTATTCCTCACTGAGAGACGAATAACGTATTGTTAAGTACAACTTTGATAAAATATAACTGTTGTACTGGCAAGAGTTGTTTGGAAAATGTCGATACAGCGAGAAGACTATTATAATGAATATAAATGCTGTTACTTTTTCTTTTATTATTTAACGTGTTTTGGTCAATTCCTTGACATTGAGGCTGTTTGAATGTCATGTCTCTCTGCTTTAGCATGACAATTAATTTTAAAATCAGTTCAACTGTTATGGTCGCTCTAGTTTAGTGCCATCTACACGCATGTCAATAGCTGACCTAGCTGTTTGAAATGACATAAGGCGGATTCCACAGAGCAGATTTGGCTGTTTACTTTTTCAAGGCAAAAGAGGTCAAAATTCAAAATTGCTTTAAGGGATCATTTAGGGTATCATTTTAAAGAGCATCCAAAGCCCTTCAAGAAAATATACAGTTTTTGAGCTACAGATTCTCCGTTACCTGGTAAGACGTAAAAGAGTTACCACCCCATGTCATTCATGGCAAAACCCTAAACTGTGGAGGAGAGTCAGTTTTCAGCCTCCAAACACACAACTAAAACATTTTATAACTAATCTAAATCATAGACAGTAAACAAAAACAACACAAAATATGAATATTGTAAACCATTTATTTCTCAAATTTAAAATGAAAAACATAATTTCATATTTTTTAAAATTAGTTTTTTTTTGTTTATGTTTTTTTTGTGTGTGTATGTATGTGTGTGTTGTCAACATTTATGACAAGAATTTTTTAAACAGAACATGGCCTCTGGCATTCATCAGAGGGAGGGGGAGTGATTATCTTTCAGTGATAATTTTCTGGTATGTCGCGAAGAATCTGCCAGACTCTGTGCCCCTGTGTATATGTTCAAGTTGGTTGCTGGACATAACAAATATTTTTTAAAAAGTCTGTCTCAGTTTATCAGTTGCCAGCAAGACCTAAAATATTAATTGTTACATATATAATCACTTCATTATAAAAGTATTATACATCATTAAATGTGTTGCTTGAAAATGAAATATTATTTGTCTACAAAAACATATCTTGTTCGAGAGATCTTTAAATGTTCAGATCGCTTTATAAGAGTTTCTAAGATTGAAGAGAACATCAGTTCCAACTGCTCTGTCTTGAATAGACTGTTGATATTTATAACCTCAATGATTTGAATGATTGAAACACCAGAAGCCTTCTTCAACCTCTCTTTTCTTCTTGGTGGGATTCATCCCTCTGAATTGGTTCCATTCTGCAACGGTAGGGTACTTGACACTTTAAATGGAATAAATGATAGCAATATATTTACAAAATAAAGTCACGTAACTCAGTAAAGTCTTAGTAGTGTGCATGAACAAAAATTGTAAATATTTCTGATATACATACACACACAAATATATATATAGGCCTATATACATACATTACGTAGGCTAAGTTTTTAATTTTTTTTTTAAACAAAAATTAAAGATTAACTCCGGCAACAAGATAAGATACCCAGGGGTTTATTTTTCCTAAATATGTCTCTCTAAATCTAGTGTAACGAATAATTATTATACATGTTGGGTACACGCGAGTGTGTGTTGTGACCGATGTTTAGCGGATCGTCAATGTATATACTGGGCCCATGCAAGTGTGTGTTGTGAGGTACGTATGGTAGCCCGTGGAAATACCGGGTCACCGAACGTGTCTGAGATACTCTCTAAGGATTTTGTAGGGGATGGTTTTTAGTCAGACCTTGTGTATTTAGTACGTCATGTGTGTGCGCAGTACGTCACGGTTTTATGTGTGGCAGTAGTGGTACTGAGGACTGGTAGGTTCGAGAGAGTTCAAGACGGGCTGATGTCTATATAAGGGCTCAGCCGGAGAGGGAGAGAGAGAAAGTGCAATGCAGTG
>JBCEWB010085454.1:0-12668 GCA_039654565.1 Peronia peronii
GTCCTATGGTTCATTTTGGACACCGGTGGGGGAAGATGATTTTAATCATTACCATCGGTTTTGGCATGCTCAAATTAGGGAAAAACAATCGAATAAAATTTGAAATCACTCATGGTTGCCATAGTAACGGCCGCCATCTTGAGTTTTGCTACCCACTAGTACTAATTTTACTATAAATAGGCTTTTTTATTTTTCAACCGATCTGTCTGAAATGTTGCGTATTCATTTCTCAGTTTGACATCTAAATTTTGTCAGACCAGATTTTTTGAATAATGCATAGTTTATTTTCCAGAATTTTAAAAAATTGGTACGTAAAAAGGTCACGGATTTTTTGAAAATTTGACCCAAAATCTCAAATTTCTCAAAAACTTAAAATGATATTTTAAAAAATTCCTTGTGACAAAAATTGCTTATTTCTTGCTGTTCTATATTCATAAATTTCATCATAGTTGGTGCAGAAATAACAACAAAAAAAAGTAGATGGCATATTTGTACTGAAAAACGTCATTTTGAGAAAAACGCATTTAGAGTATTTTGAACCAGAATAAGGCTTTAAAAAAAGCTTTTATATCGGACTTTCAAATTTCAAATATAATTCTTTTACGTTCTAAAGTTCTTTCCACGATTTCTATGACTTATTTTGCCTTTAACTGGGCATTTGCTTATATATTTTTTAAATCTCTTTTTGCTCCCTTACCCCCAATCACTAACGGGCTGCAGAAGAGTAGTTTTAGAGTTCTGGGAGGCCTATACGATTATGGCCACCATGTCTTCGTTGGTCAGAAATAAAAGTGTGTTGACCTTTGCTGTGACAGATAGTGCACTACTGTACTCTGAAAAAGCAGAAATGGGGCAAATCATGCTCTCATTAGGCCGTTGGAACTTCATTTTAGAGGTACCGGTGAAACTTTTCGCTGATTTTCGGTGTGGTCAGCTGGTTCAGTGGTCAGTCAGTGTCCATTTCTGGCACTGGAGCTCCCGAAGATAATAATCAAGTCTTTTGTTCACCATCTGCCCTTATAAAACGAAATATGGTCGATCTATCTATCTATATCGAGTCCCGACTGAACCAGGATCTGCATATTAGAGATGCCTGTCGCCCATTGAATGATCACCCTTTCAAGACCTTAGAATGGACATATCAATTTGTTTTTACCAAAAGGCATAACTTTTAAAAACAAGCAAATGCCCAAAATCGATTTTTTTTTTGTTAGCAAAAACTCGATTTCAGGACCCGACTCCCCTCCCCCCCCCCCCCCCCCTCTTTAATCTTAAGATAATCTTTTATCGCTTTTCTTATCCACTTTCGTCCTCTCATTGCCCATACAATGATCTTGTCGGCATTGTAACAATGCGTGAAATTTAGTCTGTTTACAGTTAGCGAGATATATTTTAACTCTGGTTGTTTTATAAACATTTATTTATCTTGTTTAATCTAGTGAGATGTAGTGCCATTTTGTTGTTGGTGCTAAATTATCGTGACATATCCTGATATCCTGGTGCATCATAGACTAATGACCAATCTGCTCATTGTTTTCCGAGGCATAATAGTTTGTGATATATTTCATACAGAGCTATGGCACTCAGGCCTCTCACAGATGGTGCTCCATGCAAGCATGTAATTCTTCCCTATAGACATCAATAGCTCTATGACTATCTCAGGGGCGACGGGTGTATGGGAGGAAACTCTGGAGCACAATACAGAATGAACATTTTATTGAAAATATTAATTAAAGGTTTAATTGGAAACTTTTGTGAATGTCTCCCTTTGTTGAAGATCCATTCGAGTGGATCCTGACTTTATCGAGAGATTGAGTGTGTGTTTACTAATGGATCAAACTAGTGTGATAACAGGGCAGCAGTAAACCAGTCAAGCTTTATTTGGTTTAAGAATAAAATGATGAACTTGACAATGGGTTTCATTATCCGCCACCTATCAAACCTCAGTGTTAGGCTGAAACTGGTAATGCAGGTTTTGACCAACAGAAAGACATGCATTAGTTGTTTTACATAAATTCCTGGAAAACAGTGAGGCTGTCGGGGATAATATATTTTGTCTCCTCCAGAATAAATGATAAATGTATTTGACTCTTGGGCTATAAGAACCAAAGCGTGTTCATCTTGCGGTTCTGATTACAGGCGCATTCACAAACAGGCCTCGGGGTTAAATGCACAATGAAATAGGATAAGAAGTTAGTCACATATCTTGCGCTTGGACAAGAGTGAGAGAGTCACTTTCTCTTGAAAGAAATTGTAAAGCTGTCCCAAGATCGGGTTCAGTGGATGTTTTCGATCGGTGGTTTTTGGGTGTGTTCAGGTTGACTGGCAAAGATACTACATATGACGAAAGCTAAAAATCAATCAGTATAACTGCTGGAATTTTATGTTGTACCTTAGGACAGAGTGCAAAGATCAGTCTACAAGTATGGAATTTTCCAATGACTTCTCTCATTTCAAATGGTTGAGTCCACGTGGACATAGGCATGGCGCATTCACCATAAAAACATCATCCTGGATGACTAATGGGAGAGCCTAGACTCATTGATTTTCAGATGCAAGAATTGCTAATCTTAAATTCAGACAAACAAGAAATCCCTGAGAATATTTTTGCTTCATTTTAGCTTCTATCTAAAAGTTTAATAAGCTTTTCATATTGTGACATCCAATAAATCTGACACGCCGCATTCGGCTTTCTACCTATGTTTAGCAGCTTTTCACAGAATATAAATATGACCTGGTTCTTAAACATCCCATGGTTTTTGAATAAACTGCAAGAGGAAATGTTATTTTTAAACTAGTTTATTTCATTCATAGACATACAAGCAAACAATTTCAAGATTTCAAAATCACATTAGCTTTTCAGTCAACAATATTTGGGACTATGGATAAAATAAACAATATTATTTACATAAAAATGAAAGAGATAACATCAAAGAAGACTTGTCTTAAATAGAAAACAAAACAAATTAAAAACAAAGCAAAAAGCAATACAAAACAAAAAGAAAATGGAAAGGAAACATTTACACAAAGTATTTTCTCTCTTTATTATTTACAAGGATAATCCATGCAGATAAAAAAATATGTCGTACGGCTAGTTGTCTAATAGGATGTAAATCTTCCAGTACGGCGATACCCGGAGCCAAGTCGATCGTAGTCAGAGTTTTTAAATCCTCGGCTACCAAATCTCTCATAACCCCTGTCATAGCCTCGGCTGCCATAGACTCTTCTGTCACGGCCCCTCCTGCCAAAGCGTCCAAAGTTATCGTACAGATCATAACCCCCGCTGTGTTTAGGATAGGCCCTCGCCAATCGGCCACCACTTCTAGATATGGAGAGGGACGAATGATAATCAAATAAAATGTGTTAAAGACTCAAATTAAAAAATAATATATAGTAATAAATGCTTAATAAATCAACCAGCATTGGTAACTCTAAGGACACTGTGTCATCAGCTACTGGAGCTAAAAACAATGACACTCAGCTTACATCGATTAAATGAAATACATGTTTTTTTCATACAAGTGTATTTGTATTTATTTAATACATAGTTATAGTGAGTATCAAATCTGAAAGAAGTAACATTATGATAAATAATTTAACAAAATGCATACATTCTAAAACAAGAAGAACTAATAACTTCCAGCAGCACTATCGCAGCTGTCATTATCATCATCATCATCATTTTACGAAAAATATATACGACTGTCCAACCGCTAACTAATCAAACAATTAAAAAACTAAGAGAGGCAAATAACATATACAAAGAACTTAGATTGAATATTGTTGTTGATACTCTGCCAAATTTTCTAGCCCGCTGGGCTCTTCGTCGGGGCAATAATGAAAACGTATCATCATAATCATCATCATCATCATCATTTATGGTAAATTATGAACTCTCAGCATTTGCTATAATGGATATATGCTTGATATGACATTGCGTTCTATTTTTGCTAAATGAATGACTTCTGATTTATAATTGTGTGCTCACGATCATCCATCTTGATGTAAGATGCAATAACAGTAGCGGCAACAGCCATAACAACAATAACAACAGCAACAACAAAGGCGGTTTTATCGGCAACGTTTGCAAGCACAACAACACTAACAACGAGAACAAAAACAGCTGAGAGAATAGCAAACACCAACTATGAATAAAACGACAATGGCAACAATGAACACATAACAGCAGCAACAAAAAATACACCACCAACAACAGCACTAACAACATTTGACTTTAATTTCAATTTAAAAAAAAGCGCCGAGCAGCAGCAACACGCACCGGTATACCATTCTAGAAAACAGCAACGGTACAAGGATCATGTGGGGAGAAAACAACAATTACTCAACCACCAAAATAGACTGTGAATACACGGGGACATTATTGTACGCTCACCTTCTATAATCGTAGCCAGCTCTGTAAGAGTTAGCAGACACCAGGCTGGTCAGGACTACGATTAATAAGGCTACAGCGGAGAGGATTTGGGCATTCATGATGGGGATTCTGTAGAACATACAAAAGACAGTCATATTATACAAATAACCGGATACATAACACATTTAGATCAAGAGAGAAATTATCCATTATTGTATTCTCAATTATTTTGTACGAAAATAAGTCGGCAATTCAGAATAAATGGCAACATAACTGTGTTGATATGTCCTTGAAATAAACCAAATGATAATAACAATAATAATGATGATAATAAGGAGTGGGTACGATGTTAGACTCAATGGCATGAAAGTATGGAACTGACAATTTTATTATACAGTAAACAAAAACTAAGATAAGAAATACAAAAACCAAAGACACAAAGACACGCACACACAAGAAAAACAAAATGAACAAAAATAACCCCACACAGTCGAGCTAAAAATCCTTATTCTTGGTCATCGTAAGCTAATCTTTCTCCCGAAGTTCCTAAAAAATGTCTAAAAGTTAAGCATTATATAGGTATTATAAAGTATCAAAATTCTCAATTTGTTTTCATGCCAAAGCCAAAGAGATGCTAATGCATTTATTTGATATTCAGGTCGTCCATTAAAAAATCTAATATACATGAAACAAAAGCCATGTAGAGAACAATAAGTGTAAATGCTCGAGATGTTGACCACTAACAATATTCCTATATCAAGCAATCGATCGATAAAGAGTCTAAAAATATTATACAATTAATCGAAAAAAAAAAATAGAATTAATCAAAATGTGGCGTACAAGCATTATCGGACATAATGATACTTTCATACATAGTAATGAATACAATTCAAACACAAACTTAAGCTAAATAATTTTAACTAAGAAATTCTTTGTATATATCTAGGAATAAATTTTAAAAAAAAAAGGCTTCACAAATTTAAATTAAAAAACAAACAACCTAAGGAATCCAAAAGGAACTTTTGTTTATGACAGGTAGTCAGGCTCAGTTTGCCGTATTAACACTGGGACTGGAGTCGGTTCCGGGCGACAGCGACGACTGCCTCGCTGATGTGATAACAGAGAAGGCGTTGCTACTGACGATCGCAGGGAGATTCCATGGAATAGCCACTGGGTCTGTCTTGGCTCATTCATCGCCGTTGACATTCTGTTGCCGACCTTACTCAAGAAACTTGTGGTAGCAGGGCCGACCACGCCTGACGTCTCGACGGCAACCGGGACGAAATGAAAGCGGTCCGACAAAGCTGCGTATTTCAGGTGTTTCATCTCCTCTGCTTTTCGGGCCGCTGATCCTGGGCTGGCCGCAGTTGAACAAATGTTGTCCGCCGAAAATGAAGCCGCGAACGTGGCGTCCCAAGTGAGGAACTTGCCGTTCTCGAAAGGGAAAACAGTAGTCCCATCCGGGCATCGGCCGTCTCCTCCGTCCAGGCCAACTGGTTCCAAGATGGAAAACAGGCCGGCGGAATCGAGTGCTCGCTTGATGATATCGTTTAGGGCGACGTGGCGGGGGATTCTACCGGCGCTATAGCGGCACGGTAAGGGCTGTTGACCGAATTCGTCTCCATGGCCCCACAGCGACGACGGTATCGCTGACAGATCCGAAGGTCAATCCGTAGAGCAACAGCCATCCAGACTGTCTCGTCATCGAGGTGGTTACCGGTGGCTTTTGAAGGGATTGCGTTGAGCCAGTCGCCGCTATGTTCCGATGCGGCCGAGACGAAGCATGCGAGTCGGTGTCGTGACAGAGTCGGGTTCAGTTCCTCAACGATTCGGCGGCAATGGAAGTCGTCCCAGCTCCGTTGTTTGGTCGGTTGTGGCAACGTAGAAAAATCAGGAAGACGTGACTTGTGCCAGCAGTTGCTCGAGAGGAGATTCGAGTGTATCATGAAGAATCTCCTCAACGAGTCTTTACTGGCATAAACCGACGAGCCGTATGCAGGCAGGGCGACATCTACGGCTGAGCGAAGGCTGAGACCGCCGTGGCTAACGGGAAGAGTGGCTTGTTTCCAACCAGAGTTGTCGAACCGCATGTTACATAATTATGGCTTCGGCGCTCTCCCGGACAGCAGTGTCGATTTTGTCCAATTCATCACGTGACGCGTAACACGGCGCGCTTCGAAAGCAGAATAGAAATTTTGGTAGGGCGAAACAGTTCTTCAGTAAGATGAGAGCGGGGTGACTGTCGATAGATTGAAGGCGCTCAGTCAGAATCTTCAAAGTGTCTGTCTTTTTGATGAGATCGCCGATGATGGCGGGACGGCAAATCGGTGAGCCGAGGACATAGAGATCCCGGGATCCCGGGCTCCCTCAAGGATTTATCGGATTGAATGCACTGCGGAGTCAAAATGGTGTCATTGCACGCAGCGTTGATGATCTCCGACTTCAACGGAGGCCGATTTCAGCCAAAACCGGAACAATCTTCCGAGTCAAAAGCTGTCTATCCAATTATTAGGGGATAAGAAAACCCACATAGAGAAGAACTATACTTCTTTATTGTTAAAATTTCTTACTATTGACTTAAATTACACATGATTGATGTCAACGACTATTTTATCATACAGTTTGAAAAATATCGTGCTATTTTACTGACACTTGTACATACAGGAGAATAAAATCTGGTGTTTATTTTTCATTGATTTTCATTATCAGTGATGTGACTAGAACATAGAACTATGTGTATTTGACTATTTCTGTACTCCGGTCTGACGCTCTCATCAAGTCAAAAATTTTGCACCTATGACAAGATAACTTATCTTTTATCATACTAATTAGCCTTTGAAGGACTCACAGAAGAAGAAGATGGTTGATGAGTACAGATGTAATATTTGTATAAGACAAACTGCGCTCGACTACTGGTCATGAGCAAAAGTTGCTTTTGGATTCCTTAGTATCATGTTTTCTTTCTTTTTTTTTTTTTTAGGCTGTTGTTGTTTTCAGCTTCTGTGGAGCCTCTTTTTTTTTTTCATCCACAAAGCTATTCCTATATTAATACTGCAGAGGCAACACCAGTCGCTTGCTTTGTTTTGTCTAATATCTTGTACGGGATTTCTCACTAGAACATGTTAGTGGTCAAATCTTGGGGTGAATAATCAATATTTTGATAAGAACTAATATCAGTATTGTTTGAATTTGAATAACAATTTTAAACTGAACTCTCGTGATGTCGGCTTTGGAATAAAGGGGCTCTTTTTGCAAAGTGGGAAATAGAATAAATGATAAATAAATAAATAAACATTTAAAAAATGAAATATAACCAAACAACAACAACAAAGGTGAGCATATCAATATCCAGAAAGTGAAACGAGATTAACAAACAATTAAAAAGAGGGAAAAATTGCAGCTAGAATTTCAGTTATTTCTATACTTACTGAAGACTAAAGGCTTCCCACAAGCTGAAGCAATGTTAAAAACGAGCGAAGTTTTTCAGGTGACTTCGTGCCTTGGGCCTGTCGTTCTTGCTGCCTGAGGTTGGTTACGGTTATGGTTTCTAGAAGCTTTTCAACCTCCTGACGTGATGGTTATCTCAACTGCCTGAGGTCACTTCGAGCAGTCACTTTTATGTGGTTTTGATCTGGACTACGTATGTGACGTCATTGCTCCACCTAGACTCTCAATGACAGGAGTGAGTTATGATCGGAATGGAAATTCCCATTTTGTGACAATATAGAGGGTTTTTTTTTAGGTGCGGGGGGAGGGGGGGGGGGGAGAGGAAGAGGGCAGGTCTCTGCATCCTCTTCGTCCCCATTTTTATGCTTCCCGGAAATGTCCGTATAAAGCACTTTTCCTGTAGGAATCTATCAAACTGTCAGCTACAAGATGTTTCTTTACCACTGCATACATACAAACTTTACATACATACAAGCATATTGTTATCATTTGTACCAAGAAAAGAAAAGTTAACATATTTTACAACTAACTAATTAACTAACTAAGTAACTAACTAACTAACTAAGTAACTAATTAACTAACTAACTAACTAGCTAATTAGCTAACTAACTGGCTGACTGACTGATTGACTGATTGACTAAGTAACTAAAGAAAAAAAAAAAAAAGAAAGAACAAGGAAATGAACGAGACAGCAGAATTATTTCTCATCCTTATGTTTGAAACTGCATACAGAAGGAAGAAAATGAAGATGAGAAGACACTCTAATAAAACAAATTCTAAACATCTTTCATTTGAAAGCAGTCAGTCTGACAGAAGATGATAATGACTAGGAATTAACCATTGTTCAAGTCTGACAAGATTTAATGAACAAGATTAGTAAGTTCAAAAGCCTAGAAATACAAAGCCAATCAGATCCATAGACCTGACTAGAAAAAAACAAAAAAAAACAACAAAAAACAACAAAAAAACAAAACAAAACAAAACAAAACAAAAAACAACCGCAAACTTAATCAGGAGCCTTCTTTATTTTCAGATTACATAATGTCGACTGTCATTTTTTTTTTTTTTTTTTGGATCAGAATTCTCTCTTTGTATTTTGCAATGACAGAAAGACTGACGATATTTCAGGTCGGTCAGAATAAATCACTCGTCCTCTCCTCCATCTCAGCCAAACGTGAGGACCGCTGCCTATTCTTGTTAAAATTCTCTCTGTGAGAGTCGATGAAAACGAGGATAAAGAATTAAAAAAAAAAACAACTAATATGTTTTTAGGTGCAGTTCAATAATAAAATTGTATTGCGATTAAATTTAGGCCTATTTCTTCCCAATCTCCCACCCACACACATATAAATAACCACAAAGCCTTTTCCCTGGACCTCCATCCTTCCTCTTGCATCCATACACTCATACAGACACACTTATACCATGTTGCGATTTCTTGATCTGTTCGACTGTCAGCTGTCAGAACGGTGTGGTACGTGTTCGTGTGACAGCTCGAACTGGAGACAAGGAAACTTCCGTCCTGACAGGGGCGTAGCTCGAAAGTTCAGATCGGTTTGAGAATGAGAGTTTGAGAGATGAAGGGACGATATGTGCGTAAAGGAAAGGGGACGGAGGGGGGGGGGGGCGGAGGAGGAAGAGGGAGGAGAAACGATATTAACTGTTTCTACCCTTGGATGAACAGCTGAAATTGAATTAGTTTCTCATTTGAGATATTGCAATGCTTGACAGAAAATAGTCGACCCTTTAAGTGACAGAGTGCCGATTTCAGAAATTTTGGTTTGGAGAACCAGCATCTATGGAGCACTGGACACAGCAGACTTATCTGTCCAAGTAAGAGATCTTTCATGAAGTACACATGTCCAGCTATAGATAAATATATCATCCTAAATTATTCCCTCCCGTCTGAGTCGTATTTGATAATCAATAGTCCGAATTTCACTCTTATTAGTTTATTGCTAATGAAACAAGCCACAAGACTTAAACTCGATGAAACCAACCGGCACCATCTATACTTCAAAGCAGTATCTTAATAACAGTCACTGGTTTGTCAGCGTTCTTCCCTGCCCTCCCTTTTTTCTATCGGCCCTGTACACTAAGTCCAATCACGACAGTGCCTCTACATCATCTTGGCTCGGGATTGATGATACTTTGGCTGTGGCCTGATTGTTGTTAAGCTGGCTTTCTCGGGGTTATAAATGGAGCCAATCAGTTGTCCCCTCTTGCGTGTCTCCTGTCTTGATCCCACCTCCCTTTTTCTCCACCAACCTTCCACTTTGTTTTTCTTACTCTCTACTTCTTATGTATGGATCTATTTCCGTCTTGTTGGAGGTAACTTACATTCGAACTGACCAGTTTCCGAATTCTTCTTTGACAGTTTTGTGTCCTGAGCAGTAATCATGTAAGTATAATTACTTGAAGACAGACTTCGCTTGGCTTTCCTGATGTCTCCCTCTCTTTGATCATGTCCCTCTGGGATCCTTGTTTAATGACGATTCGACTGATATTTAGTAATGATTGTCCCTCCTTTCCCAGTCAGTCATTGCATACTCAACTAATCACTGGTAGTGTGATTTAGAGAGGGTTGTACATTCTTCTTATCTGTCCTTAGAAGATTACAAAGAATGAGAGAAAATTGCATTTGAATTTACATAAAGAATATGCTTTAACTCTGTCCATGTAGGAAGAAAGTGCTTTGCTGAAAATGCTGTCCTGAACTAAAGGAGAAATTGATGATAACATTGTCAGTGATACACTCACACAGTCATTCATTACTGGAGGAGGAAAGATAGAATCGATAGGCAAGGCACATATCTGAATCAACTCTTCTCTAAAGCAACTATTATCTCTAAAAATAAAACGTCAGAAGTATAAACATCGAACAAAAATTATGAAACGAAAAACCGCAGAATTAAAAAGAGCAAAACAAAACAAAACAAAAGTCAATTTCAGCAACAACAATAAAGAAAAAAAGGCACAAAAACAGAACTATGACAAAACAATACAACAATATAACCCCCCCCCCCACCCCTCTCCCTTCTTTCCATCCGTCCTCCTAGCTTCTGTCCATGTTTAAGAGACTATAGTGCACTTTATACGTAAGTGATATAATTATTATGCAGGTGATATAATGTACTTTATGCTTAAGTGACATGTTCCTTCAGCCGCAGTCCCAAGGGCACGGCGATCCTGAACTCCATTTCAATTAATGACATGTGTCAGTGGGAAACACACACACATAAAGAAATTGTGTCGTCTCGGAAATGATTAATACCCTGGAGAAGCGATCCATCCCAACTCTGTTAAGACTGAGCCACCCTATGAAGGAAACTGGTTCACTATCGTAAGTCCAAGAATTAATTACCAGTTCCTTCACTTGGAAATTTTTCCCGCTATCAAATATCCAGCTACTAATGGCAAATTCAGAGTTGACTTGACACAATTATCCATCCTAAGACACCAGTAATTCATTTCATCTGGTAGTTTTCGTTCGTTGAGACATAATGCAGACAGCGACTGGAAATTGGCGTTTAAAACACTAGCTTCTAAAGTGAAACCATTCAATCTTGGAAAGTCGATACTTTTCATTTCAATTTGATCAGGTAATCGACTAAGCAAATAGAGCCTCCAAGCTGCTAAATAGACTTTAGATTTTAAACGTAGAGGGTCATTTATTTCTGAAATAAATAGGAACAATATTGGACACTTTTCCCTGCTGTACTCGAAACCCTGATTATATTTTGATTGTTGAATGATCTGTTTTCTTGTATGATGCATATATGTAAAGAAAACTGCCTTGTATTTTCTCAAGATTTCCTTTCTGATCGTGATCTCTATTGCATTTCACTTATGACATTCTCATTAACTTTAAGCCAGTAAAAAATATCTCCTACGTTGTTTAGCCTCCAATAAACCTTTTGGGCCAAAATTTTATTAAGTCCACTGAAATATGGGTCGTTTAAGATTGTACAAGGAAATAAATGTTATATCAAGATCATGAAGAATGAAAGAGGGAGACAGCCAGGTAAATAGGTGGATATTTCGTAAAACAAGTAAACAAACAGTCATTCAGATAGGCTTTTGTGAATGAATAAATCACAAAAAAAAGAGATAATACAGGGAATATAATAGTGTGCGAAAGACTTCCTAGTGAATGAGTTAGTAAGATACTGGCTGAGTTAGCAAATCAAAAACCTTAAAAATAGTGACGGGCTAAAAAGCCCATCCATCCATCCATCCATCCATCCATCCATCCATCCATCCATCCATCCATCCATCCATCCATCCATCCATCCATCTTTCCTTTCCTTCTTCTCCTTCCTTCTTTCGCACCTTCTATCGTTCCTTTTTTTCCTTTTTCTGTTCCTTCCCTCTTCCTATCCTTCTTTCCATTCTTCCCTCCTCCTTCTTCCATTCTTCCTGCCTTTCCATCTTCCTTCCTTCCGTCTATCAATTAACGGGTCCATAGTTTTTCCAAAATCATTTATTACTGTGTGAAATGTATCGGTTTAAGAAAGAAAACAAAACAAACTCACACATGTAACGTTCAATAACAGTGTCTCGTGTGAGAAATAAAAAAAAAAATGGTATGTCAAATCTAATAAAATTCCATTAAACTTGCACTTAGATATCGAACCCGAATGATGTGTAAAAAAAAATTAAAAAGTCATGTGACAAGTTCTGTTCGGTTTTAGCAGCGAGTGTGAAACTCAGTTTCAACATTTGATTTAACATCTCCTGTGAGTTCATGCCGAATGCTTGTTATGTGTGTGTGTTTGTATGTATGTATGTATGTATGTATGTATGTATGTATGTATGTATGTATGTATGTATGTATGTATATATGTAT
>JBCEWB010085465.1:0-12668 GCA_039654565.1 Peronia peronii
ATTGAAGATGTGTGTTTATTGTTTTTTATTTGTTTTCTATTCTACTTCAATATGGCCCCTGTTACTATTTCTCTTTGCCATAATTGTTTTGACTTTTGTTAGCAGTATGTGTACAAACATAACGGCCACTCTTTGCCCTTCGTCCTGGGAGCAAACGAATCAGCGGCGGAGTTATCAAAGCCATGTCAATGGGCGATCGACCGGAGAGCCACAATATTGCATGGCAATGTGAGTGTCTGTCCCTATTCCGTAGGCAAAAAAAAAAAAAGAAATACACGTAGGTCTACACTATGTTAGGATTGCGTCATGTGAGAGTTAGTAACACACAGGAATGTAAGTAAGAATGCTGAAACTTCTAAGAGATTGAGTAAACTTATTTCACACATTAACAACAAAACTCATGAACTTTCCCATTTACATTCAGAGCGCGCCTTTCAATTCAGCTGCCCGGCTCTGCCCGGAAAACTGAGCAGTAAGGAATCCAGAGCGGGAAAAAAAACCTGTCCTTTATACTGGGCGGTAGGGTTCATGAGGTTACTTCTTTATCCTCCCTGATGCTACACCTAGTCAATGGGAGATCGTTGTGCCTAAGTCTATTACTTCAAATTGCCAGACAAAAGAGGTGTTGAGCAAGCAGTGTATAGAGGGAAAAAATCACTTTGCTTCACGTCATTCGAATGGCGAATCACCAAAGACTTTATAAAGTAATAACAATAAGAACAGAACATTCTATACCATAATTCTTTTGGAATTTTTCATAGTGTACGCTTCAAGCAAAGAGCACAAACATGATTTTTTCCCCTTCTTTACAGTCCTTGTTCAAAGCCCCTTGTGTCCGGCAAAGGGAAGAAAAGGGTTGGGCACAACGATCTCCCGTTGTTCAGTAGATTTAGTTTCATGCGGCCAATACCATCAAAATCAATCATGATCAGACCGTCACCACTGCGCACGAGACCAGATATTTTATAAGAAACCTTCAGTATCGGCCACCGTAGTGATGTCGACGGAAACAGTCGCAAGCTGTGTAAGTCCGTAATTATTGATTTATGTTGCATTAGCATTCAATAATTTTAATCTAGTTTAAAACCAATTTTGACCCCGAATCTATATAATCAGACCTATCACGTTTTGCAGTCCCAAAAATGAGACAATACGACACACTTTGACCCCATTCTTACATGGTTTGCGCAGTTTTGCTTTAAACAGTGAGATACGTGGTGTGCGTAAGCCGTAGTTTCGCCCCTGTAAACTTGCACCATATAATGGCACAATAAAAGAGGGTTTCAAAGTGACATTTTCAAACAAAAATGTGACATGACCAAGTTTGGGACTAAATAATTTGCGACTGTTACCATCATGATATTTCTAATCAAGAAACATGAACTTACGATCTATTGCCACAGCCTGAAATGTGACTCGAATTCTGTATATAAGGAAAATGGTAAAAAGAAAGTGGGGAAAGGGAAGGGGGGGGGGGGGTGTGAAAGAAGAGAAAGAAAGAAAAGAGAAAGAAAAATGGGCAGACTTGATTTCCACACAATTTTCCTAGCACAACATCAGCTCTCTGTTAACACAATCATCTATCAGAACCCTCGTCCGCTTTATCGGTGACTTTTTTTTTCTCTTTTATTTTTTGGCATATGTGTTTTACCTAGTGACTCATGTCACTTGTTGAAGGCCGTGTTTTACTGTTGCTACTGATGTTCCACTAACCGTAACGAATGAACGTAATTTTAATGATAATTTCACCCCTCCCAAAAAATGTAGGTGATTTCTCACTTAGTGTTACATGAACAGCTCGCAGCGAGAACCTTCATTATGAAAGAATCGCGTTTCACAGGCATGAGAAGGGGAGGAGTGGGGGGGGGGGGGGGGTGGAGGAGGTTGGTGAAGCTATAGTCAGGTACCAATTTTAACCTGGGTTAAGTCACACAATGTGTGTTAATTGTCTTTCCAGAGGATATAAAATGTCGGGACCAATCAGGGCTCGAGTCGGAACTTTTGATCCCAAGTCCAACCACTCCGACACTAAGCCACCGAAACCACTAACAACTCCATTAACAATATTGGCATAGAATGCCATATACAACAGCTTGAACATGATGCATTATCACACAAGCAGCAATGATATTCGTCATCGCTGAAAAACAGCTACAAGTGCTTGAAATGCCTGCTATTACGGTCTGTTTGTATTTCAATGTTTTCAGTTGTAATAAAATGACTATTTATTTTTCGACACTCGTGCTCCACGAACAGACAGTCCTTTATTTTCTCCTCAGTTTTAGTTGTAGAATAGATTGCTGTGGTTTATCTAAATATTGAGTTTTTCAGCTGCAGTGATTTCACAGTTGGATCTGTATTTTCTGTGTTATAATTAATTTCTATCTGTGTCAAACATTTTCAAACATATATAATGCTCTCTGAAGGATTCGCCGTTCTAGGTCCAATACTTCGCCTTTGAAATTGAGGACTGATAACAACTTTTGTTTTCTTTAGAATTTTGAAATATTGGCCATTTTCTTGGGGCAGTGGATTCATAAACACCAGAGTGCCCCGTTATTGCTGGCGGATCCACAGAGAAGACACAGGGAATTAGATACATGAGCACTATACAGCGTCATATTTTAAAATATTCCATTGGCAGTGGGATTTAAGTTAGAGTTAAGACTTAGAGGTTAGGATAATGGTTACGGATTAGGTTAAGTTAAGGTTGAGTAATCCATAAGCAGTGTGGTACTTGTCCAGTCCTGGTTAATTGATAGGTACTATGGATCTACCTGTCCACAGCCATCTTCATTACAAGATATTTTACTAGCACTATAGCAATATTGTAAGATTAACATACGTAAATTGATTTTATTTGCAGACCAGAAGTAGACAATGACGCCAGAACCTATACCACATAATGAAAAAGATGAGAACAAAGTCAGACTATGGCAACTTCTTGTTCTGTGTGCGGCTCTCTTCGGCATTGAGGCCAGTGTAACTTTTCAGCTAATATATATGGTGACTGTTGAACAACTACTGGGTCTGCCAACAGCTTTAGTGTCTACGGCTGGAGTCATTTCAGCCACCATATCTCTGGTGTCCATTCCTATAATGGGCAGATTTGGAGATGGCGGAAACAGGATGTGGAGAAAGACCATAATGGTTCTCACTGGTGGAGCGTTGCAGATGGGTGGCTACTTCATTCTTATCGTTTTGTGTTTAATCAAAGTTCTCAACAGTGATTTGAAAAATGATGAACTAAGACATATCAAAGCGAACTGCACGGCTTCAGAAACGTTTATCAACGTTATGCAATCTAACAGTACTGGTGCACTAGCTGACTGGAAAAATCCTAGTCTGGGTGGATGCCAAAATTTCTCGACATCTGTTCAACTCGAAGCCAACGATGAAAGTATCAAAATATCTCCCGAAAGTGTTAGTAATTTAGGATATATCTCAATGGTGTCCTTCGTCATGTTTGATATGGGCTTCGATACAGGCGTTTCAAACATACGATCTTTTATGTTGGAAACTGTACATCCATCCTCACATTCCCGGGCCTTATCTGTAAGTAGAATACATGCAGCTTTTAACTGAAGACAATGTTGTTCTTTTCTTATATTCTATTGTATGTCTTTGTCTGTTTTCTACTTCTCCAGTGACAGGGAAAAAAAAGTCCACACTGACTCAGGGCTTTGATTCCAACCCCAAGGTAAGCTGTGAGCGTGCCGCCCTTAACAGCTATTGCTTTGTAGTTTCTATGTGCCGGAATGTTCTACGCTGGTTGGAGGTTTTGTGCAGTGTGGATTGAATGGGTAGAGATGCCTCCGAGCCAAGGCCACCCCGCAAACTCGCTGACGGAGTGGGCGGTGGCCCTGTCCGGGATTAATCATCCTCTGCGGGCCCCAAGTGTGGAGGGCGACCCGGAGGGAAATGGTTGCATACGATCTCTCGTCGAGAGCACCGGGGGGAGATGGCATGAGAGCAGGCCCCGTGCAGTACCTCCCCTGAGCCTCCTATCGATGCCAAGCCAGCACCACGGAGTCGAGTTCCACCGGGAGCGCCAGACCGTACCTGCCACCATACGGTCCATTGATCAAAAAGCGCTGCGCTCCCTATCCAGCTCCTGAAGTCCAATGGGGTCCCCTTCCCCAGGAGGCAGAGTAGCCCCGCCGGGGTCATTCGCCATCCGCCCCAGGATGACGGAGCCGCAGTTCAGCCTCCTAGGCCGTGCATCCCACAGCGCGCACTGCAGGAGTCAACACGGCTTCGCACTCTTCTTCCAACTTGCACTGGGCCAGAATAGAGGACAGCTGCTCGTCTGATGCGGGCAGATCCCCTGAACGACAAGCAGACGTTTGGTGAGATAGAATCGGACAAGGACAACATGATTTTGGAGGGGTTGCCCCGGCTTTTCTCGATCCTCAGAACACGCAGGGAGCAGTGCTTGCCCTGGTCACTGAACTTCGTCACGAAGCTTCGGCCAGACCCGGCCCGACGCACCCCGAGCCCCACCTCTCGCCCGGCCCGGGGTGAGGCGGGGAGGGCGGCGTCCGCAGCCCGCCCGTCCAGGCAGCAGCAAGCACCCCGAATGTACTGCAATATCAGTCCCCTACGAGCTCTACCGGGACGGAGGCCCTATGTGAAGTAACCCGCTCATGCGGACGACCCGCTCTTGTCAGCTCGTTCCGAGCCCAACCCAAGGCCAGGCTCAGTCCGCACAGTTGCTGCCACGGGAAGGAAAGAGTCGGAGCTAGGCCAAAGATGGAGAACCCATCGACCATGGTCTACAATGGTGGCGCAGATCGAGATCCTTGCCACCCTTTACACCTTCTCACGCCGGCCTCAGCTGGAAAACTCCGTAGGAGCTACCAGCAGGGTCGACGAAGCAACTGACTTAGGGCTAGTTATTCATTTGAATCATCACTGCGGTTTTTCTATGCTTAATAAGTAAAGCCTAAAAACAAAAACAACAACAGGTTAATCTTCATGCAATTTACATTTACATATTTTGTAAACAGAATAAAAATTAAATCACTTTTTCCATCTTTTCTTCTTGCACTCTTTGATGAATAAGCAAAAACATCATTCTCCAATTTTATTTGGACATTATACATTGGCTCACGTTCACTGTAATAAGACCAAATAACTAATCTGGAAAGCTTATTCTTCATCTCACTTGGCTATTTCAGACCGGAGTCATCATGTCAGGACTTGGTGGATGTAGCCTGTCTGCAATTGGCTTAATTCATGCAGGGAATGTCATCGGACACACAAATGACTCTGGTCTTATCCAGACAGTTTTTCTCTGCATTTGCCTTGTCATTCTAAACTCAGTGACCATCCCAAGTACCTTAATCTTTGGGAGGTTCCTCAGACGGCAGCAGAGAAAGGAAAGCTCGATGACTGAAATGGATAACATTTCAACCAGCAACAGCTGTACAGATTCTATGTCTGTGGGAGGGGGACTGGAAAACAGCTCTACTTCAACAGCAGAACAAAATACACACGCTGGACACTCTCAGGAACTCTCCCAGAAACTAATGTCCAGAGTAGCCAATTACTTTACATCATTAATGAGATCTTACAGCTTTCTGTGTCTGACTTTTATCTGCATTTTTGGTTTTTTTGTCTCAGGAACGGCTATTGCATTTGAAATGTATTATTCAAATTTTCTGGCTGCGGGTGTCTATGGTGGGAGAGCCGACGCCCTTGAAGGCTCTGAACTCAAGAACCGATTTGAGCAAGGACTGAAAACTGCAGCCACAGGGACCTTTCTGTTCCAAGGCGGGTTTTTTCTCTTCAATCTGGTGCACGAAAGGATCACAGCCAAACTAGGTACGTTTGTTGTTCTCTCAAGGTTTAACTATAAAATGAGGCTGAAAGAAATGGGGAGAGTATGTTTCAAACCCAGCTCATAATACAAGAATGAAAACAACAGCACAGCAAGATCAAGGTTTTCGAATTCGAAACTGGATGCATGATTGCTTAGTTTTCTTCACTTTTAATTCGGCATTGTCTTCAAAGAAAATTTTACACCGAACTATTCAAGTCTTGGTCAGATCCTACAAGTATACAAGGCGAACTGAAGAGACTAGAGAATTCTGACAGATTTAACGGTTAGGAAAAAGAAAATATGTTAAAATATTTCCATTGTTCTAAATGACAGGATTATCCCTCATAAATGAAAAAGTGATGTTTTACCGCAGGTATATTTCACCGCCTAAAGCCCCATATTTACTGTTAAAGTTAAACAATTGCTGAAATTATTTTTCTTTTCAACAGTACAAAATATCACAGATTTATACTCAGGGATAAATGCAGGGATATCTACTTAAGTTGTGGTGATTGTCCGTGAAATGAGATTTTCGGATCAAAGTATAAAAATCGTGTTTTTGCTATTTTTAGACATTTTGACCTCTCTTAATAAAGAAAAATAACGGCTGGGGCCAGAAACATCAGTTTTGTGTCCAAAACGGCACCAATACGGCGCCACTAAGAGACTGTATAGAAAGTTATGAAAATTCAATTGCAATTTTTTCAAAGTGGACGTTTTCTTTCACTTCTTTTCCTTAGGCCTCTTTATTTCTGAACCAAATGACTTGAAATTTCCAACATATATCTTCCCATAGCATGTTTTTCAATAATATGCATCCCTCTTTTAAATTCTTTTTTGCTTTTTAGGACAAAATTTGATATTTTGTGGACAATTGACAAAGTACACAGTTTCGTCAACACACATTTTCTAAAAAATATGACAGTCATCGTATGTCACATAAACAAAAACAAATTTACATGATTTTTTCCCATAGAGTAATTGTATCGTAGCAAGAAACTTTCAAAGGATTACAATGAACTGTATGAACTTAGTTTTTTAAAAGTAGTTAATTTTCAAGACACGAAATCCACTATGACGGCTTTGTCATGACCACCAGGTATAAAACAAAACAAAACAAAAAGAAGAGGAAAACAAACAAAAAAAGAAAAGAAAAAACAAATCCACATTTTCCCTCTATTTTGAACACGCTCCGAATTTGAAGCTTAAAAAGTTCCTAATCCTTGTTCCAGCATTAATAAAATCATTCTCAGGACCCACACCTTTCCAATCCAGTGAAAGTATTCCCTCCCATTGTGATTTTCCGATTGTTTTTTTTTTTTTAAATATATATGCTATATGCAAGGCTAGGATACTGTACGAGTGTGATAAATGTGTGATCATCCGAAATCCTATTAAATTTCCTGCTGCATCAGACCGGAAAGAGCTGTCTAGCACAAGCGGTCGAATAGAATTCACCAATATCCTGAGAAATTCCGTCTTCCCATGACCTAGGCCTTGCCTTGGTCGTTAGTTTGCCTCATTTCTTGGTCTGATCCTGTTACAGTAGATAGGAAATTTATGACTAAAACTCTTCTCTGTGAGCCTATGGAACCTATGATAAATTGATACCCTCCAAAAAAATAGTAGTAGTGAGTAGTGTAAATGATTCAATGACGTAGAAAAACACCTGACGTACTTCCGCAATGGGTTTTTCCCGAAATCTTGTGGTCTGCTATTATTACGAGTTTTAATACTTCAATAAGCAGAATACAAGATTTCGGGAAAGACCAGACCAAGAAGTGAGGCAAACTTACGAGTGAGGCAAGGCCAAGGACATGAAACTAGGGGATTTTCCTTGATATTGGTGAATTCTATTACAACGAGGTTTCATCTTGACCTAGATCTAGATCAATTGGCAGACATAAATACATCAAGCTTTTCTTATGTATTTTAGTATGCTTCATTGTTCAAAGCAAGCAGTTTTGATTCCATAATGTAGATCATAACTTTCTTCTGACTGGATCAGCCAGTCACAGATTTTTTTTTCATTTTTTTTTAAATATCATCTTCACAAATCTTATAAACATAGAGATTTGAAAATGATTTCAATCTTTTTTTTGTTCAGTTCTGTAAACCACTGTTAAGTTTCATAGTTGTATCGTTAAATAGTTTTGCAGATATGATTTTTACAGATGCCGTTGAAAAAAGCGATACTCATGGCATTCCGATTGCAAAAAATCGAGGTAGTCGAATAGCATGCGGAAATTGTACAGATCGGATGAACAAATGCTGATTTTTTAAAGTCTCCAAGAGATTTGATTAATGTGTTTGTTTGATAACTAATGTTTATTTTCTTTTTTTTTCTTCTCTGGTATGATCCTGGTTCTTTTCTTTTCCCCTCAGGTATGATCCTGGAGTACCAACTGACAGCAGGTGTGACAGTGGTATTACTGCTGGCTGCAGCTATCAGCAAAAATCTACCAACTTTCTACGCCCTCGCAATTATAAACGGGGTCTATCGCTCTCTTTTCTACACCACTCCTTTCCTACTGGCTACAGAAACTCTGACCAACTCTCAGAATGGAGCTGAGGTAACACAATAGTCTCTTATTGATATACTGTCACTATAGCGAACAGGTCAGCAAGAAAATACAAACCAACGTGATTGTGTATAAGGATTTCCATGGACGTTTGAGTAAAACACTGGTCATTTTCATTGAGCACATGGCCCTTAACAAATTTTAAATAGAGTGGGTCGGTTTTGGCAGAATTCAGTTTTGCTACGAATTTGAGAATGACATACAATAATTTTATCACAGTTACGCCATGCTAAATCAAAGTCTGCCGTACACAAAGTTTTGCTTGAGATGAAAGGCCATTACAAAAAGCAGACTATGTGTTGTGCGTAAGAAATCTAAAGGAATCATCGCACATTACGGGTCAATTTTACAGCAATTGATAATATTGTCTGGACCAAATTTTGGGCCTGCGTTTTTCTTCTCTTTCTAGTATGTGTGTATTGGTGGAGAGAGGGAAAGAGGGAGGGAGAGAAGAAGGAGAGCTAGAGGTAAGGTTATGTAAATAAAGATGGGGCACAATGAATTAAGAAATTCACATATTCTTTCATCAAAGACACCATACAGAAAAGACCGGACTCTCTCTCCTAGCGCCGCCTCCTAACGTGTACATAGCTTCTTCGTGTCATTAAAAAATGGGTGCTGCGCCGCTTGCGTTACTAGATTTAGTTTTGTATTCAGGATCTGGATCAATTTGTGCTATAACTCACCTTTCCGGATCTTTCTGGGGAAACGAAAAAAATGACATGCCATGGTTCTTGAATTTGTGTAATCGTTGCTTGCACACCACTGTCCTCCCCCTCTATGTTTCATTTTGCCGCCGTTGTTGTTACAGAGTGTACACTCTCGACGTTTGGGGGCGCTGCATGTCGCACGGCGCGGTAAACGCAAAATTGGCCTAGTGTCTGGTCTTATCGGTATAGTGTCTTTGCTTCCAACTTCATCACTGATTGTTGAATAGTGCGTTGGGAATAACATTATTTAAAGATCATGTTAGGTGCTGATCATTTCGGGTTTGTCTTCTTGCAGACTAGTCGTCTACTTGAGACTAGGGAGAGAGGAAACAGAAGTGAGACCAAAGCCGGTGAAGAGAAATCCTATGGCAGTGTTGTCTCCACAGTAGCGACCACAATTCCCGTCAGCTATTTGACAATTTCACTGTTGATGGGACCTCTCCTTCATGTGACAGGGAATCCGGCAACACCTTTGTACTACGCTGCAAGTCAAGGAATACTGTCGGCTATTTCTCTCTGTGCCTTTGTCTTCATGCGCAGGCGATGGTCACGGTGCTGAAATAAAATCAATGTCTGAAAGCTTCTTGCTAATTGGTGAAATTGGTGACAGTTATCAGACACCTTCATAAATACAACAATGTCATAAATTTTACTACATGTGGTGTGGATAGTGCTCGAGTTGGGCTGTTGAACTCGTGATTGAAAGAAGAGGAAGAAACAATGCAAATATGCAACACAACAATCAATTTTAAAAATATTTATAATAGCAATATGTGACATTTTACAACTACGGTTTTTCATGCTTGAAAGAAAACTAATTATTAAACTTAGTGACCTAAGAAACATTTAAAAAGCTGCTAACGAATGGTCACACAAAGGAGACCTTCACATTCAGAATTATCGTTGTTAATGAACCAAAATGACACAATACAGAACTATGTACCCGATTAAAGATAATTATTTTAAATTTAAATGCAAAGAAAGGCATACACAGGCAGGCAAAAAGAAAAGTAATATTGGAGAGGCACAGGTTATAACTTTAACCGAAACGTCAGCCTAATTGCCTCTAGGATTTTCACGCCCAGATTCTGGTGCCAAAGAAAAGTCGTCAATAAAACCTGCATAACTGCTAGGAAGCCTGAAAATATTAACATTTGCAGCATAATTTTGATGTATTCAATACTGATGTGGAGACTAAGAAGATAAGTGGTACAGCAGTGTTGCCAATGAGCCATTTTGGAAGTAACTTCTGTCTGCTAAACAAATAGGATAATAATTATGTGTAAACAAGAGTGAATAAAATGGGGAAAAAAGCGTCTCTCTTCTTTATATTTAAGATATCCTCCATGCAAAATTCAGAAACATTCATCACGAAATAAAATTTTTACCTGCATAATATGGTGTATGAGATATTCCAGAGATAAGTATATGGAGTAGAGAGAGCCAAACAGGCATCGATGAGGAGGGGAACATAGACATACTATTAACAGATGCATTACTATTAACTATTAACATACTATTAACACCGCGCAACTTCCGGCCTTAATTAATAGAGCATCGGCACGTCTTCTCCGGGACCCGCCTGGACTTTAGGTAAAAGAGCCTATGGCAAAATAAAACAATCCATAACAAAAATAAAACACAAAAAAATAAATAAATAAAATATTTGTTTCTTAATCGAAAAGACCAGAAACTCTTGACTGTGAGAGACAGACTTGATAAATGTTAAGCCTATTGAACCTAGATGCTGTCCAAATAGTAGTATTACTCCACCGAGCCCAGTCTACTCCACTGATCGTAGCCAGCCCAGTCTTCTCCAATATAACCCAATCTAGCGATGAAAGATTCAAAGACTGCCACAATCTAAATTAAAACATTAGTCTTAGACTCAGGAGCGAGGCCTAGACGATTTCTAATTTATGTCCAAGTTAATCAGGAAATATAGATTAGATATTATTATAAGCTTACTGGCATCCAGAGATAAGGAATGAAGAGTGTGGACAGGCAGCAAAGAGAATCAAATTTGAACCTTTACCTTTCAGTTGAAAAATGCATGTGATTTTGTTGGGTAGCGAGATATCCCATCTTTTTCGTACATGTTGATTATTTGCAATCTAAATTCACACAGACTTACAAAGTGTGCAGTGATTACATTTTGGATACAGATTTTTACCAACGGCTAAAGATACAAAGACCCAGAGAGGATGTTGTGCCAAGAATGTTTCAAACATGTCCAGCACAGAAACTATCAGACAAACAAGCTTGCTTTGTCAAAAAAAAAAAAAGAAACTCAACTTACTACTTTCAATTGCTCTCGCCCTGGTGTGAAAAATGAACCAGAATTAGCACTGTTCTTCTCATCTTTCTTGATCTTTTCATGTCTATCTCTCGATGGCACTGAGTGAAAAAGCAGCCACAAAACAAACTATTTTTCTCCTGAGAAAGGAAATAAAACGAAGAAAAGGATGACAAGGAGAGACATGAAAAAAAAAAAAGTTGCTTAAAGAGCTAATGTGGGCGCGCATTTCCGGAGATGATCTGTGACAACTCAACTTCGACCAAGAAGCCTTACTATAGACCAACAATAAAAAAAAAAAGCGTCTAGATCTAAACTAAAATTGCAAATAACAGCATGCATTGTTATGACAACCTCAAGTCCTTCACCAACTCCTTGCATTTTTATAGTGTCCAAGTATCTCTGCAAAGCATTTACATCTAACGCCAAAAGAAAATGAGATCTTGTTTGTTAATATTGAACTGTATCAGGTCCTTTTGAATTGTTCTTTATATGGCATCTCATTTGTTTTCTAACCACACATGCAGAACTCAAATAATTTGACTTTCTTCTATCTCTGCTTTACTTCTTTTGTTTTAAGTCATTCATGTTTCTTTTCGTACTACCTTGCCTTCCTTCTTTGGACTGATTCAAAAATTAGCATCAGGGCTAAAGTGTGGTAAATTTTCAGTAAGCCTTCCTTTAATCACCATTTCGTACGAACTGGTGCCATTCAATTATTTATTGATTTTTTAATCCCGTAATCTAATTATTAAAACTACATGTTTTCAGTATTTTTATTGTATAGATATATTATATCTTCTCCGAGTCAGTCGGGTCCTTGAATAAAAGGACGAATGCTTCTCTCAGTTCGATCCCAGGGAGCGGTTCTGTCCCCAGTCTTATTTAACATATTAGTTAACGATTTAAGACAAACAATAAATGATGAGGTCGTCAGTGTTTCGCAATTTGCTGACGACTCAGTCCTGTGGAGTACTGGAAAAAACTTAAATTATCTCAAAATTACAGTCCAGAGACAGTTAGACAAAATTATAGAATGGATGTATTCGTGGGGGCTTAAGGTAAATGCCAATAAAACTGTGGGAATGATATTTAGTAGGAGTTCTAGAGTGAATTTGAAAGGAAAAGTATCATTAAAAATTAGCGAAACCCCTATACAGTTCAGTACCTACAACTACCTTTCTAGGCCTCAAGTTAGATAGCCGATTGTGCTGGAGACCGCACATAAAACAACTCATACAATCACTAACTGCCCG
>JBCEWB010085476.1:0-11168 GCA_039654565.1 Peronia peronii
GTGTCCTTCCATCCCCCGATGCAGGACCCGCGAGTCGATCCCGGCCCGTTTTCTCCGTGAGCAGACGCCAAACCACAAAGCCACTGCGTCCCCCAGTTCGAGTAGTTCAGATCGAGCCAGTATGTATATATGAGGGCTCGGTCGCAGAGCGAGAGGAGGACAAGTGTACTGCAGTGAGAGCAACTAGTGGAATGCAGTGAGAGCCGTGTGCATCGGAGTTAGGCAGCTGCCCCGAAGTTTGTATTGTTATCAAGCACCTGTAATATATTCTACATCATTTCGACGTGGAGGACTCCTGTTCTTACTTCTCCATTACTGTGTGCGTCTCGTCCGCATTCACCGCCTGATCGCCACTTACAACGTCACGACAAACACCCTTACACACTCAAGAGTTCGTGACACAGTCACACAGGCACACAAATCAGCTTGTGAAATACTTCGCTAAATGCTAGTGATTTTCTTGTTGTATGTGCATATAATTGACATGTTTTTATTATTATTATTATTATTATTATTATTATTATTATTATTATTATTAATACTTGCGTGAGGAAAAGCATAGACTGATCTATGTCCATTAATTCTAAGAACTAGATATTAGGTCTATGCGATATTTATCCTAACAAGTGAATAGCAGGTTAACATTATAACATTATGCAACAGAGATATCGTCGAACTGAGCGGAATAGGTGGCTTAGCCCTCTGTGTTTGTTAGTGTTTCTTAGATAATTCCATAGTGAATACAATTTGAATCACAGAAACTATGGAGAAGTAATAAAGTCAGGATTACATTGAGAACTAAGATTAAGGTTAGGGTTGGGTTTCGGGCTGCTAAAGCTAGCATAAGGATTAAAGTTAGGGTTAGCAGTCACACACAAGTGCAAAATGGCATCATCAATCACAAAGCCATATAAAGACAGTAGATGTATGTTCCCATATTCTAATAGAATCTGCCATTTTGGTAACAGGCGTCAAACTGTTAAATTCAGGCAAGCCCATGCGAAATAAAAGTCAGTAAGATGTAGCCAAACCAGAGTTACAATTTTGGAGAAACACAAAACAAAGCAAAAGGGGAGGAACTAAAACGAAACAAACACAAAATAAACCTAAACAGTACTGTTACAGAAACGAAACAAACGAAAATCACTTAGGGACACACTCATGGATAAAGACTCAAAATACAAAAAGGATTGAGAAATATATTTGTCTAACTGCTTAATAGCAAACAATTTATATATTAGCATGAATGGCAATTTTGTATGGTTGTAGCCCACCAAAATGCAAATAATAATAAAAACTAATATTCAAATGCTTCTGTTCTCTAGAATGTTTTGTTAACTGCAGTCCATCTACGGCATGTATGAACTGGCATTAGTGGTACTTCAGTGAAGTAGAAGATTTCCAATTAGTTTTAACAAGGTTAACTTTAGACTGACAAAAAGGAATTGAAAAACACACACACACACATACACATAATGTGGTGTTACCAAATCTCCTAACCCTAACTCTAACTCTAACCCACTCCTCAGAGGCCATACCTATCCACTGGGTGGCCAACTTACCCCAATTTCATATGGGCACCCCCAACCCCGCCGCACACACACACACACACACACACACACACAACACACATACATAACACACACACACACACACACAGACTTTTCATTTAATGAGAACCCAAATGACTTAAAACTGTTACAGGCTGTGAAGGAATGCCTACCCTATAAACTGGTCAAATGTCAGCCCTGTTGAAAAAAAAAATTGTGTGGATGGATACTATGCGAACAAATCACAAAGTTTGCAAATGGGTGCGCCAAGTCTCCTCACTCTCCCCATTTGTTAGCTAATTTGTACCTTACTTTTGTGTGGGACAGGAAGTTCCTATAATGTTTGATTGTTCATATATTTGCAGATTTCACTTTGAAACACGAAGCAAGGGGAAGTGAAAACTAATCCGGAGATTACGACGAAAAAGTATGTGTATGTGTGTGTGTGAGAAAGAAAAAGAGAGAGGGAGAGATAAAGAAAGAGAGAGAGAGAGAGACAAAGACAGAGTTGGAAGGAAAAAAAAGAGAGAAAGAGAAAAGACAAAAAAGAGATAGAAAGAGGGAGAGAGGAGACACGAGAGAGAAAACGCAAGAGGAAAAGAGAACAACAAGAACTAGAACAACAACAACAACAACAACAGAAAAGACGAGGCAAAGAGTCAGACAGAGCAGAAGAGCCGGCGGGGGGAGGGGGAGGGGGGGAAGGATAAGGAGGAGTGAGAAGAGTTGACAAAGATAAAAGGGAGAGAGTTCCGCTTCTGACTGCTCAAGTACTCAATGACTAATCTTCCGCCTTCAACTTCAACAAGATCGTTGTCTGTAAGAGAGTGAACTCCGGCACATGTCAGCGCAATTGTACCGCCAGTCTCACAATCAAAGCAAAATACTCTGCTATTGCACAAACTCAGTGCATTTCAAAGAACTTACAATCTATTTGGTCATTCTGGGGACGAAAGAAGGGTCGGTGGGGACATTCAATGAAAATGCGTTTGCACATTTATTAAAGGGAAGTAACAGAGCAATTACGTGGTATTGATGTATTTTTTTTGCTTATCTTTCCTGATGTTCTACTTTATATGGTCGGCCAGATTGGCATGTCCATTGTGCATTGTAATTTATGGCGTCTAATAAAACTATTCCAGTCTGGAATTATCACTGGATTAATTCGAATTTTTGGATAAAAACTGACAAATACTTATTTAATTTACACAGGATTAGTGACTCATATTCTGCCTACAGGAATACCACTTTTCTATGATTAATTATATTTTGAAAGAATAGGCATAGTGACCTGGTCAGCGATGAACTCGTAACAAAAAAGAAGGATCGGAAAAGTTGCAGAAAGAGAGTGGGTTTGCGTCTGCTAGGCTGCTAAGTGTAGAGAACTGAGTGACTTCTTTGTCGTGAGCCGAAACTTGAAGGTAAGTTTGCTTTTTTTCTTTCGTTTCGTTTTAGTTTTGTTCAGTGATTTATTCCTTTTCCTTATCAATTTTGCATGAGATATCTACAAGGAGATCAGTTTAGTATTTGTAAATGTTAGAAAGGGACAGGGGAGAAACCTTTTTTTGCATCCTGGTATTTTCGCTGCGCCATCGACCGTTTTTCGCAAACTGGCTCAAGCTGGAATGGGATAGCGAAGCGGTTTTAGTGGCTTGGGGCGCATAGATCTATAAATTGCAACGAATCCACGGCGCATTCGATTCATTAGAATTTCTCTCAAACTGAAATTGCTGTCTCAAAGCATTAGCATCCCATCAGTCTTTTACCGGCATACGCATATCATTGCCTGCTTGCAGGAGCACTGTCCGCTTTTTTTTTCATTGCTCTCTTGGTGAAGTTGAAAGCGCAGGTAGGTGAGATCGTGCTGTATGCGTGCTGTGTGGAAAAAAAAAGGAAAGGTAAGCGGGAGACGGGCTTCCTGTATTATAAAAGTCATAAAATTGGGATTATAATTTTATTAAATTTAATAATAAATCATAATAGAGTAGCATATGGGTGTAGATCTAGACTCTAGATCTATATTGAACTCATCATTGTCAATGTAAATCAATAATAAATCTAAGAACTAGTGTCTAGGCCTCTGGAAAGAGAATTACTGAAATTATTCTTTAGTCCAGATCAATTGTAGTTGTAGATCCAGGTCAGTTATTTTGCTGCCCCTAATAGTTTAATTTTTTTTTAATATAACATATTTATGTTGTTTGCAATGTTGAAACAAGGGAAACGAGTAGAATGAAACAAATACATCAAAATAGATCTAGTGGACTATTTTATGAACCTACTTAACATTATTTTTCTTTGGACAAATTATTTTGTTTGTGTATGTCCTTAACAATTATGTGATTGATTTTTCATCATATTATTGAAGTAACATTTCAAGTAAAAGAAATTTTCAGTTATATTGTTTTTTATTTGCTAACTATCATCTGCAGATGCTGAAAAATTTATTGACAAACCAATTTTTTTTTCTTAATGCTCATGTTGCTTTGAACACTGAAAATGAAGTGTAAAAGAAGCTTGGGTTTTTGTCTGAAAATTGGGATTTTATCTAAGTCCAAGTTTCACCTCTTTACCTAGGATTGATGGATAATGTGTCAATGGCACAGTTATCATTTCTTGCTGATGTTTGGCTGTCATTTATTATATCAATGGGCTCAACGTTTTGTAGGCTACTTGGTTTAATTTTACATGTAAATGAAATTTAGTGCATTTCTATTTTTAATGCAGAAACTGAACACTATGAGACATTTTTTGGAAAAACGTTTTGTTGCATATATGCCTCTATCATCTCATCTTGTTTTTGGTAATTGAAGTTAGACAGTAGCAATGGAATAAGCACATATTTGTGTTGAAAAAGACATTGTGACTACTCGAAGATGCAAAGTGTGGGATCTTTTCTCACTGCTGTCGAAGTTCCTAGAAGCAAATCTGACATATCATGACCACAAAACAGCAAAAAATTGAATTTTACCGACCTGGAATGATTTGGAAATTGGGAACCTCCATTAATTTGCGATGAACAAACTAAAAAAGTGAGCAGAGAGAATTTTCATATTTACTTTGTATTCACACATGGAAATCTTTGAAATCAAATACTGTATTATATTGAGAAATATCAAGAGACTGGTAGTTACAAATGAACCTTGTAGAGAGAAGGAGGAAGAGAAGTTTAAAAAAAAAAAATTCTCCCATGAGATATAATTTAAAGTAAATTTTAGTGCTGTTGTAAAGCAGTTTTTTCCAATGATTAAAATCCATTTGTCAATCCCTGCAGTGCAACTGTGTTGCATGTCAGAGTACATTATGTACTAATGCCTGATTTTGAAGTCATATTATTATGAATATATTGAAAAATGTCACCACAGATCTCCTGTTGTAATCTGTTCATATGTATTGTAGTTGATTATGTCATGTACAAGCTGTTTAGTTCACACAATCAATTATTTTTCTTTCATGTACACGGTGTTGATCACTGAATTTTATCCAGAGAATGATGACATGTGCAAGTCAATATCCAGCAACTTTGAGTTTTTTTTTTTTTTTTTTTTATTCAAAGTTGATTAATGCTAACATCTTGTCACTGACATCAACATGTTTACTTTTCTTTTTTTTTTTTTTTCCTTTTCTTCCCTCCTTTTTTTCCTTTTTCTTCATAAAACTATAATATTCAGTAGATGAATGAGCTGAATTCTGGAGATGCGTTGAATTTTGCAACATCACTAAAATTATATTATGTTCACGCCTCAGCGAACAGAAAAAATATGACCCAGAAAAAATGCTTGCCATCGACATTTTGAATAATGTGACTTTGCACAGTAGTATATATGTACTGAGATCATTTATTTTAAAGAGACTATGTGATTTCAGTATCAGAACATCTGAAGTATAAGTCACTTGAGAAATTCCCAACTTATGTCACCAAAACATTTTTTACTTTCCTTTCTCTATGGGATGCTTTTCAAAATAAAGCTTTGGTCCACAGATCTTCCCTTGTAAATGTGAAATACATTTCATTACAGTTTGGTTGGTGGTTGTTGTAAAAGATTTAGAGGGTGACTTATGGTAGTTTGGATACTTTGCCTCAGGAGAAACTCGGTCTGAGTGTCCTTATGAGAAAGGAATAACATTGTCATGCAAGTATACACACCTTCACCCTCCTCTACTTGCTAACGATGCAGCTGATGCCTAACAGAGTTGCATGCCAATTAAAATATTCATCTAAAACTCATTTTCCAACCAGTTAATCCCCCAATTTTTGCTAGCCCAAAATAGGCACATAAGCGATTTGGCACTATTAGACATGAAAGAGCAGTAACTGCATCATGCATTTCGAAATATGTGCATAATTTACTTTATAGGGACTTGGGTGTGTGACGAATTAAACTGGTATGTATTAGAATACTTTTGTCATGATAAGAAGATGAACTTGTGTGGGCGAAGCGTGATCATAACGGAAAAGTGAAGAGGATCTGTTAGGAAATTGAGTTTTGTTTCTAAAATGATCATCTATGTTACCCTTCTATGTGGCTGTATTCGTTCCTTACATTAGCAGTCTTAAGCAAGTCACGTCTTGATCAATAAAAGATTAAAAAAAAAAAAACAGAGCAGCCATATTAGTATAGATACACGTGAATGATGGAGTTTAAAAAAAATGCATACCTTATAGGTACACTATAGACATTTGAAGGTATATCAAGAACCGTGGATCGTGAAATGTATGTAAACTATGTGTGTTATTAAAAAAAAAAGAAGAGGAACGAGCAATGGTAAAAATGTAAAAGGGGGGGGGGGTGTCTAGCTTTATTAAACTGTACAGATTATACGTCGTTTTCTTTAACAGTCAATAGACACGTTGTTGCAGTGAGCTGTGTTACTGCATATACCAGGCTATTTGATTCTGCATATGGGGGGATGGGGACGTTGGGCTTTACTGCTTCCCAACATTATGTACATTACATAGCAGGCTCGCGTGCGTTTCCGAAAATAAATGCGCCGTCAAATCGAATGTTTAAAAACTGCATATGAAATGGAAGATCTTTGTTAGTCGGGATGCAAATACCTAAACTCTTTATGGTTCTCAAATGTTGCCCGTCCAACATCTCTTATTTATTGTTATAGTTGTTCAAATACTCTTGCCCATACACTTTTGTAGAGCCTCTAATGTGCTTGTCAAATTACAGGCCTGCAGCCACTCGTTTATATTAGCCCTTCAGACTGTAGTGTGCTTCTACAAACGCCTCTTTTTATCAGTTCATTTCCCCACCTGTGCTGACATAAGCTAACTTTCCACTTATAGACAATCTTTTCCATCGCTTCTTTAGCGGAAAACTGCTTTTTGGTCTATATACAATTTTAAGAAACGGAGATTGCAAAATAGCATTTTGATGTTCTGGAAACACGATGTTCAGATCAAAGGCGTTTTGTCAAAAGTGTCAAAGTGCGTCAGCATTGTTGTATAGTCTGTGATCTTCGGTGTCCTGATCGCTCCAGTTTCAACCAGATCTCCACTTCTCTTTAACTTTTGTAAAAATGTCACTCATGGCGTGGCGCAGTGTTGTTTTTTTTGCTCCTGTTTACTAGGGCACAAGTGTTCGTAACTGGTTGTAAGCTTACAAAATACAGTTAAATAACAAAGAATAATGTAACCCTAAGAAAAGTGAATCACAATAAAAATCAAAGAGAAGGACAGCCCAGCTTCGTTAAGCACAATAATAGAATTTTAAGTGGTAAGGGACATGTTTAAATTGTTCTAACTACAACTTAACCATCCCTAACGTGATTCAATGATTGTCGCTTTGAAACGAGTTCTGTTTCATGTATTCAAAATAACCATGCGTGCTAATGGATCTCTTACGGAAAAGCAAGAGCTATGGCATGCTTGGATAAAAAATAATTATGATTGTTTTATTCAGGGTTGTTACTGAAAGCTGAAATGCCTGGACGTCGTCATGAGGCGGGGCGACGAAGCTTATCGAGCAAATGCCATCCCAAACTGAAATGATAGGCTATGTAGGCAGTTGTTAAAAGAAGACTGGGGGACATGAACATGCCGTGCTTCATTTGTCTCATGGCCAGTCAGAATAATGAGGCGTAAGTTGCTAGATTTGAAGAAATCGGGGGTTGAATATGATGAAGGCGGTCGGATAGCGATGTTTTTGTATTGCAGAAACTGAAAGGAGTAGAAGTGGTAAGAAAACTCTTCAGGTGGATCGAGACGGGTGACGGCCTTTAGAAGAAGTGGGTTCTTTCATTAGATCTTTCAGCCTTTAACTTCCTGACATCTAGAACACCGGCCACACCGGAGTCATGACTCCCAATGTCCGTCACCCACCTTTTTTTTTTTTTCTCCGTTATGTTACGTTACATCTTTGAATAATAAAAAAAAGTATCGCTTATATGGGCAAATAATATCAGGATGTTGTATATACATGTATACGATGAACTTGTTCAGTGCTACGACTTTTTCTTCTGATTTTAACCGGTGCTGAGAAACCACTCCTTGTCTTTTGCTAACTCAGAACTTTTTTTTGACCACATAAAAGCGTATGAATTGAAGTTTTACCTGATTGTGATAACTAAATTTGTCGGAAAATCAGTGCGTGGCTCATTTCGACTGTCTGTTTTATTCTATAAACATCTCTTTAGACTTTAGGATGTCTCAGCCGCACCCTATTCCCTTTCCACATCTCAGAGACATCTAAGATGCTAGTCAGTCATCAGCGTTGACCGTGACTAGCGTGTAGTTCAGGTTTGGTGAGTAAAACCTCATTGTCAGGAGGATAAGCTCTCATTAACAGCAGCTTAGGTTTGATGTGTAGGCCT
Organism: Peronia peronii; assembly: GCA_039654565.1. Classification (NCBI taxonomy): domain Eukaryota; kingdom Metazoa; phylum Mollusca; class Gastropoda; order Systellommatophora; family Onchidiidae; genus Peronia; species Peronia peronii. The sequence continues at coordinate 8,373 of JBCEWB010085476.1, forward strand.
TGGTCACGATCAGATTTCATTACGCTGCCCAGTGTTTAATCGGGTTTTATATGAGGGTCGCATGCAACACCTATAGAATAAATTGAAGATTTTGGGAAAACAGATAATCTTCCTTATGTAACATTCTTCAAAGACTTTGATATCATTGCATCCGATGCAGTTCTCCTGCCATGATGTATGTTGCTCATAAATATTTTTAGGTTTTGTAGGGCCACAAAATGATGTGATGTTTAATGTTACTAAGTTTCTGCAATTCAGATTCTCGTTTCTTCAACTTCCTCCAGGACATCTGACAGCAATACAAACAACTGCTATCATACATAATGTTATAGAATATGTGGTCCAAAGCTCTGAGAAATGTGTCTGTCCTCAGGCGCAATGGGATACCCATTAGGATTTCGGGTTGAAAGGGCAGAAAGAGCACATAACGAAACGATTTTGTTCTCGTAGAAGACACAGTGTCACTCATTTCTTAAAAGGCAAAATCGATAGCACACACTGGAGTACTTGTGTTGATTAGATATGAGACTATGCCTTGAAGTTGATATGTATTAGGACGTAGGAGATCTGGAGAGCAAATCGAACGTAGGATCTAGGAAATCTGGGATGACACTTTTCGCCCATTTTGCAATCCATTGGGGTATTCTGAAAGACAAGTGTTTGTTGTATGTAAAGTAAGAAGTAATGTGGAGCCTGATTGAAATTCATTTCTGCTATCAGCGTTCAAGTTGTAGCTATTTTTCGTGAGTCTGTTCTGATGCTGCTCTTGTTACTTTAGTCTGGATATGGATGTGAATGAATATTGCATGCATATGATGTCTAATTAACTCGGAAGGGAATTTTCTTTGATGCAAATAAAGTGTATCTTACGTAATCGTATGGAGGGAATTTAATATAGTAATACTATGTTCTATTTTTTAAATTTTATAAAAAGAACATTGTACAGATGTAGCACATGCAGAGGGTTTTCTAGTACAGTAATCCCTCATTTATCCGTCGTCGAGTTATTCGTCGTGCGACGTTATTCGACGTCACCAGTCCTTTCGGAGCGGGATACATTATTCGTCTTTCCGCCGGATAAATCTGTTTGTATTCGGCGCGGCTGGTGCAGCAGACAGCTAGTCGGTGATTACAGTATACATAACTAGAACTGTACAGCGCAGTACAGCACTGTACACGTATGTACAATACAATGTACAGTACTGTACTGCACTGTAGAACTGTAATACATTTACCTGTATTTCAGATACAATAGAACATTATTTAAACTATTTCTTAGATGTCTTGTACAAGTTGCAGTCGTATGTGAGGAAAGATTTTCTTTAGAAACACAAACAGTTTTGTTTATATTTAAAAACCACAAACATTCTATCTAAAGAGCTATCTTAAACTTAACTGGACTGTCTTGTATAGAGAAATACTTGCAGTGCCCGAACAATTGTGGGCTCACGATGGAGCCACGTATTGTGGCACTGCAATATTAGACCATAGTTCAAAATAGTGACGCGTGAGCATGGACACTGTGAATTGGCCACCGGCCAAATCCCTTTCATTTGAAAGATTTTAACGATCATCGGTCAGATTTCGGCTATACTGCGGACAGCTTAAGTTTGGAAGTGGCGATGACTATGCCAGAACCGTCGCGATAATAATAAATCAAGGTAGTGTTGAAATGGCAAGCCCGAGCATCAGTCAAGATGCCCCACCCATAAACTAACTGGTCCGTGGCTCCACCCGAGCCAGTGGTTCTTAGCCTGGGTTCATTCCAACCCCATGAGAAAACCGCCTCCAGGTGGTTGAAAGACATTATTATAAAGAACATAACGTAAATTCCAAGCCCAGAGATTCGGTGAATTAGTCTCATTTGTCCGGCGGAGGTCAACACTTGGTATGATTGGTGGAATTCGTTGTTCTTCGTTTCTCCAATCTCGAAGGATTTGGTGAAGGCACGTATGGAACCTGCTGGGTTCAATAGCTCCAGCAAGGTTAAAAAGCACTGGCCTAAGCGGATTCGGGGTAACAGCGACACCGTTCGACAGTGATTTGTCACCAAGATCCCAGTCCTGAAAATCCGTGACAGTCATGGACTACTACCTAGGACCTTGAGGGTGGTAGTGCTAGTCATGCTCTCGGGCCTGAAAGTAGGAAGATGAAAAATGGGGTGCTAATGGTTAAGCTGATTGGCTGGCAGACAGGTGGATATAGGGAAAGGCGAGGGAACAGGGCATGGGGAAATAATATGTGATATGGTTAGTTATAAGCTTATAATTAAAACATGATATGGAGGTAACTTAGACATATTTCAAAAGAATCTGGCCGACTCTGGGCTCCAAGTAAAATTGACCACTGTGGCACGAGACATGTCCTATGAAGTCGTGGACAGGACACCTTCATCTGCTACAATAATATTTAGTAGCAGAAAGGTAATTTAAAAAAAAAAAAAATTTAAAATGATAAACCACCAGAAACGCTAGATAAATAGCTGCGATGAATAACAGACATTAGGCTGCTGGGAAGTTGGTAGTTTGAAAGCAGCAGGCTACGATGTGGCGCCGAGTTGAAGGAAGCTGGGCAAAGCGGACCATCGCATAGTCGAATGGCTGTAGATAGACATTGTCATGTCATGTATTCTGTGCTTTTTATACACGTCTCTCCGTGGAGAGTGTACTTGTGTTCGAGTGACACCAGCTGAAGTCAGGATAGGCATAGCCAGATACATCATGCATTAGGATTATGGGGGGAGGGGGGGGGGGGGGGGGGGGGGGGGGGGGGGGGGGGGGGGGGGGGGGGGGGGGG
>JBCEWB010085487.1:0-12667 GCA_039654565.1 Peronia peronii
CTTCTCTCCCACTTCCCCTCTTCCACCCCTTCCCCCACCCCCCCCCCCTCCCCCACCTTCAGAGTTCAAACATGATCGCGCAGAATAAAGATTCTCACTAACTTCTCTGTTGCAAAGGTTTAACCATGATGTTACGAGAAGAATTCTCAGTCGTAAGAATTTAACCATAATCTCACACACAACAAGGTTCTCATCTGTGAGGATTTAAAGATGATTTCACAAAACAAGGAATCTGACAGTAGTGGGCTCACGCATGATCTGACAAAAGACATAGATCCTCACCTGTGACCACCGTTTTCTGTTCCTGATCTTGCTCATATCCTTCATATGTACAAAGAGCAGATTCTCGCCCGGCATCTGCCAGATGAGTTGACCACCGTATGGTGTGGGCACTTTGGTCGGCGGGTGAACTTTCATCGGTTTGCCGTGGACAGAACTGCAAAGGGTAAGAGAAAGCAAAGATTGTCATTAACTCATTTCATCGCGTGTTTTTCCATCTTATCACAACTCATTTCATCATGCCCCATCTAATTTATATCTGACATTAACCCATGCCACCTCACCTCATCTTTTTATATATAACTATCTGATCTCATGCCATTTCATCTGATCATGTATGATCTCATTCTATCTCTTCTCATCTCATCATTGGCCAGCTTATCTGGTCTTATGTCATCTTCTATTGTCTCATCTTGAGTTATTATCTCATTGTCCCCTCTCAATTTTCGGTTTCGTTTTGGGTTCAGTCCCTTTCGGCTTACCCAGGATGTCCGAATATTGCATTTTTGGCGTGTTAGACTTTTGTTTGCATTTTCTTTGCCGCCTCTCATCCTATTTGATCTCATTTTTTATGATCTCGCCGCGTCTCATCACCTCTTGTAATCATGCCATGTCATCATTTCTATAATGATCTTACTTCATCTCATCTCACATCATCTCACTGTATCTCATCACATCTCATCTCGTGTCATCTCTTTTCATATCATTCCATCTCATTCTGTCTCATCTTATGCGATCTCCTTCTTTCTACTTTACCTGCAAGCTGCATCCATACTGGACACCAGGTCTTTCACCCATCTGTTTGGCACCCGCTCATTGTTGTCATCCAGTTCCATGGCGTCGTCAAAGAAAATGTGAGCTGCCAGACAGTAAAAATTGATCTTAGACACCATTGTTCATGTGGATTATACCTCACTATGCTAGCGATTCAACTTTAGAGCATTAGAATTTCTACTGCACTGGTCCATTCTGTTCACTATTATATTGAAAGCCAAAGATTCTATAGTGCTAATGAAATGTGTTTTGGTTGAACATAGCTGGAGCCCAAGAGTTACTACTTTGAAAATATCTGCACCAATCATGGTGCTAAACAAATATATTCCCAGGTGTTCTATAAAATCGAACACTACTGAAGATATGGTCATAAAGTTAATTTTGACCCAAAAGGACCGCAGGGAGAGATAACCGTTCCATATGAACATTGCCATATAGAGGCCTAATGTGGCTGGAATTTGTTGCAATCTCCCTTCCTCCCTCCTCACTCGGCCCATCCTACACTCTTCCACTGGTTCTTTCATCCCTTTCTTCCTTTGCATTTTCCCATCCCTTCCCCTCTCTTGCCAATCCTAGTTCCGATCGAATTATCGAGATAATCTCCACCAGGAGCTTGAAAGACGTATATAGAACGTAGCTATCGAATTACCTTCAAAGTTGTAAAACTCTGGGTCGAAACCTTCCACCTTCTCGTTTGCTATTCTTCTGATGTACTGATCACGATCAAGCCTGTGGAATCAGAAGATAGCATCGAAGGATAAGGAAGGATGCCTTTACATATATTCCTGGTGCAGAATGAAAAAGAGCCTTTTTTCAGTCAGTCAAATTATTTCCCTTTACTAAGCACATAAGGTATCTAATTAAGCAAGCATTGTAACATGTTAAAATAATAACTATTATTCTTTTTATCTGACACATGCCCAACGAAACAAAAATGTAAACAAAAGTATCAATGTAAGGAGAAAACATTTTCATGAATGATGCAACCCGCAATGCCCCAATCAACACGGAAATATGTCGTGCCCAGTCCTGGCATTGTTGTCTAAGCATCAAAGAAGTCAGGAAACAGTGGTTGGTAAGGAATCCAATGTGAAAATAGACTAATGCTCAAAGTAGGTTGAGTGGAAACCGGAAAAAAAAAGTTTTTCTTCTTCCTCTCTATCTTGCAACTTTAATGTTCTTCGGGCATTCCAGATTAGTTAAAAGCATGCTGTGATAACATTAGACCGGACTGAAAGAAAATTTCTGGCTTAACAGCCTTAACCCTGGGAAAACCGAAGGTCGATAACAAGGATAGATCAAAACAATTTTCTGACCTGTGAAGAGATTTGAGAAGCTGCACCATTTCAGTCCGGGTCTCGTGCCACATGGTGGCGCAAGCGTAAAGCATGGGCGTGGTGGGATGTGCGTCCGACTTCTTGGAGGTCTGTGCTCTCTCCATGGTGTCATGTGGATCGGTCGAGTCGTCATCATCCTCATCATCTGAACCTTCATCCTCATCTTCGTTTTTGATAACAGCTTTCCTGCCCAGAAGCTGATAGGATAGAAAGAATGTTGAATAATGAAAACACACACACACAGCGAGTGCCCGCTAACTTAGGAAAAGAACATTCAAAGCAAAGGATGTTTAGACTTATTGTCTTTTATATTATTTTTACTATCAGTACTATTATCTGTCGAAAAACCCATGGCATTACTGGGGGATCATTTTCAAATACAGCCTACAATTTAAGACAACTCGATGTTGTCATGCACTCAAAATAAGTGGTAAACATGAGCACGCTAATGTTGATAATTTGACTGATTTAGTCTTTTGGAGTTTGTCTTGTTTCTCCTCATTTCTTAATTTGATTTGATTTGGCCAATTGTTTGCTTGTTCTTCTTAAATAGACAGGATGATTTCTTTTTGACGGCAAAAAGGAACCATATATTTATTTGGGATGTTCCTATTGCGTAGAAGGACCACAGACTTCTCCCTAAAGCCAATGGAATCATATTCCAATTGATTTAACCCTCTTAAGTTGGCAAGGCTAGCTATTTCTCTTGAAGGTCAGATGAACCATGAACTCATTTACTCTCCTTTGGAGATGATGGAGCAGAGATTTCTCCTTGACGCCAAACAAACATTATTATGTACCCAACACAAACCACATGCCTATGCAAAATAAACATTGTCTGAACCAAATAAATCATATATCTGCATATACACTGAATAAAGAATATTATCTCATGTCCATGCCAAACAAACATATTATCTATGTTGAATTAACTTTTAAAAAAAAAAATCTCCAGGAATGAAATATATATTTATTTGATTTGTCCCCCTTGAGTAGAGAGAACCATCGATTTTCAGTTGACATCAAATAAACCACATATATCTATGTGGTTTATCTCTCTTTGGTGGAAAGAAACCGACTTCTCCTTGACATCAAATGAACCGTTATATCCATTTCACTGTGGGTTTCACCTTGTAGTACTTAGCACGGATTTCGCCATATTCGTCCATCTCTAAATCTCGGGTCACTCTGGAGGGATTTCTCCGACGGTTGAGCATGATAGACTCGGCAGTGAGGACTCCGCAGTAGGTCGGGTCGACAAAGATCCTGAAAGTATTGGAGGAATAGTACAGTGTTCATCCTAAAAAAAGCCAGGATCTCTGGACGCTAATTTTTTGCTATCTCCTGTATTAAAGTCAGTGACTCTCGTTAGTTGAAGAAAAGCATAGATCTATTCATAAACTGGCTCACTATTGTATTTTTGTTGAACACTGACGAGGACTAGGAGTCTGAAATTAAATTTTATTAGCTTCTTTTGCTTCGTTAGTTTTGGCAGTCTGGAGTTAACAAATTATGTCTTCTTTTTGGTAGATAACATATGGTCAGCATCAAAAACATTTTGCGCTACCGGTGACCGTTTGCTTCACTGGGTTTCAACACCAAAAGTCATTCATTGTTCCATTTAGTCAGTCTTAGTTTGTCTTGTCCTGTCTTTTCCTATCTCATCACATGTCATATCTTATCTTGACATATCTTATCCATTATATTTTACCTAACTTTACCCCATCTTACACAATCTCATTCTTTAACATCTTTTTTCACCCTCATCTTTTCTCATGCCATCTCATCTCTTTCATTTCATCTTATTTTTTTTTTCACTTGATTTTCTCTTAGAATCCTCATATTCTGATGCACCCCCCCCCCCACCCCTCCCCCCGAGCACTGAATGACCTGGCTATGTTTGTAATTCTGTTCAGCTGGAGCTGCTACATGTGGCGGATGAGAACCAGAAGCGTCAGTCACCAGCACACACCTAACAACTGTGGTAATAACATACCTTCACTTACCTTGCATTACCTTACCTTATCTTAATATCCTTATCTTCCTTTACTATACTTTATCTTATTCCATCATATCTTGTCTTATCCTCTTGTCTTATCTTATCTTACTTTCTGCCTGGGCTTCAAATCCTAAGAGATGAAAGTGACATCAACTGACCTGGTCATATTGGCTGTTCTGTCCACCTGTGGCTGCCACATGTGGCGAGTGAGCAGCATGAGCGTAATCCACCAGCACACGCCGAAGAGGGCGTGGTAGTACTTATCCTCAACCAGCTCTTCCACGCAGAAGTCCTCTTTGGTGTGGGGCACGGTGACGGCCCCCAAGAAGCCGTATGTGCAGTCCAGGAAGAAGAAGAGGATGACGGCCGGGGTGGCGAACACGGCAGGGATGGTCAGGGAGATGAGCTGCATTTGGAACATGCAAGCACAGAAGGACACGTAGAAGGACACAAAGCCTGAAAGAAAACATAACACAACAATTGACATTACAAATCGACAGTGATTAACCTTTATTATGTCAGTAAAATTGCAATAATACCCAGCTTTCTATAATAGCATTACTAATCATGGTAAGAAATGACAGTTTGTGCTTTAATTTGATATAATAATAACAGACCTAAGTTCCATGTTGTCAATTAAACTACTATACTGTTTAGATGAGAGTTCCAAAGCAAAATCTCTGATCAGATCGGTCTCTTGACACCTCTAGGGTTAAGTCAATGACAACACCTATGTCTCTCTCTTCCACACATACACACACACACACATGACTTTTTCGTTCACTTGCTTTTCTGGTTCTATCATTTCTTCCCTTAATCTGAATATCTGTGTGCCTGTCTCAATTCTCCCCCTCTTCTTCTTGTATTTCTCCTCTTCCTTCCTTCTCTCTATCTTGCTCTCCCGCCCCCTCCCCCCTCCATCTCTCCCTCTCATTCACTCACGCACACGTGGCCTCCTTGTTCAGTCACTTGTCCGTGGCTATATCAGTTCTTCCCTTATTCATTCAATCTGTCTGTCTCGATCTTGTCCTCTCTTCTCGTCACTCATTTCCCTATCCATTTTATAATCCTGACCACTTCTCTCTTTTGCTCTGTCTCTCTTACTCTGTCTCATCTACTTCTACTTCAGCATGTCTCTCCATCAACCAGCTTATTTCTTCCTTCCCGTCTTTCACTTCTGCAATATTTTTCTGACTCCTCACCATTTCACATTGGCACTCAATCGTTCTCTCTTTCCACTCTCTATTCTTGAGCTTCTCTTTCTCTTCCTTACTTCTGTTCTCTCCAATTCTTTGTTTCATCATTTTCTCTCTCTCTCTCCCTCTCTTTTTCTTTGCATGTCGTGTATGCCAATGTATTAGGTACATGTTGTCTTATTTTGTGTTATCATTTTGAGTTATCATTGTATCCTATCTCATCTCAATTTGCCTCATCTAATATCATTTCAAATTATCTCATCTTATCTCATGTTATCTTACCTCTTTCATTTCATCTCATATTATCTCTTTCTCATCTTATCTCATCTCATCTATTTCATTCTCATCTTATTTTATCTCATCTCATTTCATTTCATCTTATCTCATTCTCATATTGTCTTATCTCATCTCATTTCATCTCATCTTCTCATTCTCATCTTGTCTCATGTTATCTATCTCATTTCATTTCATCTTCTCTTCCTCCTCTCTCATCTTATCTCATTCTCATCTTTTCTCATTTCATTCTCATCTCATGTAAGTTCTATTTAGTTGAAATAAGACTAACCTGCAATGGTGATGGCCAGTATTGGGGAGACCAGTTTGAATTCTCCAAGTGTTGACAATTGAGTGAAAGCTTGGCTATACCTCTCACCGGCCTCTCCGCTCAGAAGGTAACCCTGTATACGGTAAAAACACACTTGTGAAACGTGACACAAGCAACCAAAACGTGAAGGACGTTTGCCAATCAAACTAGTCACTTAATGTGTCTGTGGTCAACCAGTAGTAATCCACGATATTTAGTAAAGTCAGTTGCATCAGTTTATCTCGAGCTTGCTGTGGTCTGATGGTATTCGTGGTATTTTGTTCCGTATGTGTATGTGTGTGTGAGCGTGTGTGCATGTATGTGTGTGTGCACGTGTGTGTTTACAGTGCAGGTATAGTTTGTGCCGTCAAGTCTGAAAATAATCCCTTTTTCTGGACAAAAAAAGCTTATCTTAAATGTTATATATTCCCTAGTTATCTCACTTAGGCGGTAACAATCTTTAAAAGTGTCGGCAAGAAAAATAAGAACTTACCATTCCTACAGTCAGGCCGATTTTCACCAGGTAGGTTAGCGCATGAATGAAATGCCTGCCGACTTGCATCTCGTATCTGATCTTCAGACTGGCGTTTCTGAACCAGTTTTTCTCGGGGAGTTCGCAGAAAAGTCGACCGTCGAAGAAATTCTCCCAGTTGGCGAAGGAGGCCAGAGCGAAGGCAGCGATCAGTTCTACTATTCGCCAAATGTCCTCAGTGAACTTGTAGTTATCGTCACTATTTGCTGTTAATAAAACGTTTAATCTCAAGTAAGTTGAAGTTCTCAGAGGGAAAAGTACCCAAATTATATTTCGCACATTTTGAGTCATAATCCAGAAAGCAAATGTAAAACAATATCTACGAGAGATTAAGGGACAAATATCCAACATCATAATATGTAAAAATGGAATAAATAAAATTGCACAAGACTACAGAATAAAACCAAAAAAAAAAAAGAGAAAAAAAACTCTTTTTTTTCCCAGATAAATTCTCTCAAAAAAACCCTCGAGTAGTTTTCATTATGAATCTTGAAGTGACAGATAGAGTGGAACGATAACTCTTTATTTACATATAGAAAACGAATGAAAGAAGACCAAAAGAAAATAGAGCAAAAGAGAAAGAAACTGAAAGGAAGAAAGAAAGAACAAAAGAGAGAAATGGAGAAAGAAGAACAAACGAAAGAAATAGAAAAAGAAAGAGCAAACGAAAGAGATAGAAAGAACCGCAGAAAGACCAAAAAAAAAAAAAAAAATAAGAGAGAAAAAATAGCAAGCAAATGTAGTTATGCCGAAAAAATACACTAAGGCAACAATGCAAGGAAAGAAAAAAGAAACAACAGGATAAAAGCAAGATGAAAAAGACAGAAAGAAAGATAGGGCCAGAGAGAAAGAGATAAAAACAAAAAAAAAGAAATAGAGAGAGAAATATAATACAAAAACTAAGAGATTCTTACGAATGAAGTCCATCAGAACGATCAAAGGAATGACCGAGACTTGGCCAAACATGGCCAGGGCGTCGCAGATACTCCTGAGGACACTTCTGACCACTCCTCTGTTATTGCACTGGACCCAGGAGTGCTCCCTGACCTCAAAGTCCGAGCTGGCCATGCCGAGTTTCAGAATCGAGGGTAGTATGGCTGTGGCACTGAGAAGCATAGCAGCTCTGTACACATCCAGTTGAGGGAGAATTCGAAAGACGAGTAGACAAAGACCGATAGAGTGAAGTGACTCCATGATGAACGTCTGAGGGCAACCAAAAAAGGTGATAAATTAAAATCATTCTTCTATGACATAAAGTAATGCGGGATATAATGATAAACATAACACACCATTTAAAATGACAACATACGGCAGATCAGGCAATACGATGAGAAAAGACAAGTTAAGATGGAATGAAATAAGAGCGGACTGGCAGTGGTGCCGAGAAGAATGGCCTCACTGTAAAGATCCAGTTGAGGAAGGATTGGAGAACGCGTAGATAAAGATCTTCAGAGTGGAGTGACTCCACGATGAAAATCTAGAGGGAACCAAAACATGAATAGGATAAAGGTATTTTAAAAAGATAATTCAAGATACATAGGCAAAATAAAATGCCAATGATATAGGACCTAAAAATTGTAACATCAGATAGGTTGGACACACTATGATCAGATGAAACATACGGTATTATAAGATAAGACCAAATAGATAAGAAAAGATAAGATAACATAAGGTAAGACGAGATATATCGCAGTACAGTTCCGTACACTAGAAATCCATCGTTGCAAAAGCCTTACCCACAAACATGTCCACACCGATGGTCGCTTGAAGTTGCCGAAACAAAGTTTCCCGACAGTGATGATCCAGCCTAGCGCATAGGGCACACACATAGCTATCTCCAGGAATACAAAGGCCACCGACTGGAACAACAGAAAGATAGTACAGGACAATATACAAAGTGGACAACATAGGTATGGTGAGATAAGGCAAAGTAAGATAAGGTAAAGTAAAATAAGGCAAGGCAAAATTAGGCAAGGCAAGGCAAGGTAAGGTAAGATAAGATACGGTAAGGTAAGATAAAGAAGGCGAGGAAAGGTAAGATAAGGTAAGGTAAAGTAAGATAAGGTTAGATAAGGTATGGTAAGATAAGGTAAGTACAGTAAAGATACAATAAGGTGAGATGGAAGAAGGTAAGGTAACGTAAGGTATGGTATGGTGCGGTAAGGTACGGTAAAGGTACAATAAGATAAGATAAAAGAAGGTAAAGTATAGGTATAAGGAAATATGATAAGATAAACTGTGATAAAGTATTAAAAGATAGGTTAAATTTCACAGCTGATGAGACATTGGACAAAATAACATATTCACACATGCCTACTGACACACAGATTAAAAGTAACACTTTAGGCTCACAGAGTAATAGCGAAGTTTAAATAAAAAGCCGATGTATTGAAAACGCGCCTTTTCCTTTGCAAATTTATAAAAATAAGCAGCCAATTCAGTTTTAGCGAAAATTCTTTACTCTGCCAATTCCTCAAACTCTGGAATCTGAAGAATCAATTTTTTATAATTTTTATGCTTTGCCGAGAGATACTATTTTCAGCAAAGCATTGGCTCTCAGTGTCAGTACATCATATCTTCTTTTCTTTCATTTCTGCATCTGGTAAATGCTTTTAATTTTCAAACAATAAGATAAGAATCAAAGGAATTTACACCCTTAATTAGATATGAAACGTTGTCAGAAATACTGTTTCTGACATCATAGTGTAATATTGTACTTCAGTCATAGATTATCATTATGTGAGAGAACCACGATATGAGAACTGTTACAAATCCCATTATAATATCGATCAGTTCACTCTATCAACATTAATCCTCAAACACCAGTTTGTCTATTCAATGATCCATCAATCCATGAACCTATCTATCAGTCAGTTCATCATTTATTCATATATCTATATACCATTCATCCATCTATCCATCCATCCATCCATCCATTCATCCACCCATGTGTTTATTTATCCACCCACTTATCCATCTATCCATCTACCTATCCGTCCATCCATCCATTCCATCCATCCATCTATCCATCCATCCATGTATCCATCAATCCATATCCATTTCTCCAGTTATCCAATCATCCACGCATCCATCCATCCAGTGATCCAATCATCATTCATCTATCTATCTATTAATTCATATATCCATCCATCCATCCATCCATCCATCTATCCATCCAAGCATCCACCCATCCATCCATCCATTTATCCATCCATCTAATCCCTCCATCCATTCATCCGTTCATCTATCCATTTCAGAACCAGAACGAACTTACTTGTGCATCCTTCTTCTTCTTTTCCTCAGGAACTTGAGACTGAAGGCCGAGATCTCTCAGAAGCACCAGTAGTGCCACCTGTTGAAAGTCACAAGACACAATAATAGTCTAAAGATGGGACAAAACCAGGATATTTGTGATATGTCCTCACGACACATAAAGATGTGTACAAACAATATTCCCAATCCGATCTGGTTAAAGAAAGGTCTATCCAGTGCTGACAAAAAGAAAAATAAGGCACAAAGATGGAGAAAATAACAGAGGATGATGTCTGATCTTTGGTTGATTTCTAAGAGCAAGAAATGATGTACTTCTCGGTCAGATTATGATACCAGGCATAAAATGACGTTGCGCCCACGTGATGATTAACTGAGGCATAGAATAATGTAAAAACCCACGTAAATTTTGTGGCTAGGACGGGCTTGATTTGTAGATCGAAAACATGTTGACTAGACACACACCCATATAAATAATAATGTCTAGACAATCGTGAAATGCTGTAAAACCCACCAATGCTTAGACAAGGCCTAGGATTAGCTGTGGATTTTATTATGAATATACCCATGCGTAAGTGATGTAAAGACCCATACGATGTATAAACTTTATTATGATTAGACTTGATAAGAACATAAATGGACCAACAACATGGGTGGATATAGCTATGATGTCTTACATATCCATTTGGTAAATAGGGTCTGCGTTGACGTATAAACAAATAAGATGAGTAGACAAAGCTGAGACTGATAGTCACATGGTGAGTAGATAAATCATAGAGAATGGCAAATAGGTAAGCAGATAGATAGACAGGCAAGAACGTGACTGACTCTGTAACGAATCATGATAGTGCATGCAGGGTATACGCGAGTGTGTTGTGAGCGATGTTCAGTTGACTGGGCCCATGCATGTGTGTAGTGTGTGTGCAGCGAAGGTCGCCCGGAGCTTCCGGAATTATCTACACGAGTCTAGATCGTGTGTGCGTCACGTGTGTTAGTGCTGGTACGCTCGAGATCGTTCTACAGGAGAATATTCCGTGTCGAGCTAGTATATATATGAGGGCTTGGCCAGAGTGGATCAGTGAGTACGAGAGAGAGGACAAGTGTACTGCGAAGAGGACGAATGTACTGCAGTGAGAGCCGTGTGTATTGGAGCTAGACAGCAGCCCTGGAGTCTATATTTATATCAAGCACCTGTAATAAATTCTGCATCATTTCAACGTGAGGATTCCTGTTGTGATTTCTGTTGTGATTTCTCCACCATTGTGTTGTTTCATCCGCATTCACCGCCTGATCGCCACTTATTACATCACGACAAACACCTTTCAACATCCAGAAAGGAAGTTCGTGACAGACTCATAGACAGGTTCGAAAATTGATTGACAGAAAACTACAGACAATCGGAAAACTAGAGAGAGAGAGAGAGTGAGAGAGAGAGAGAAAGAGATAGAGAGATGAACAAGAGGTGAGTTAATCATGTAAGAAGAAGAATTCAGACAGACTGGGCGAGAGCAATGAAGAGACTGGCTTACCTTCTGGATCACAAAACTACCAAGGAGAATGATGAAGAGGAGTATGTAGACAAGGAACTTGAGGACCATCAGCACTGGCTGTTCGTGGACATCTGGCCTTTCTTCCTCTTCTGTCATTTCGGGAAAGACATCCCAGGCCCTGTGAATCATGTGCAGATCAACAGGACATTGTATTTTAATGACAGTTTATCTGTATGTACGGATGGCAAAACAAAACAAAACAAAACAAAATCTTTTCACACCGTAAGTATGCCATTCGCAATTAAAAAAAAAAAGTCCGAGTAAAAGCAGTTATTGACTTCCATAGACATACTATTAATAATAGTCTGTTTTCTTCACAAGTGTCAAAGAGTTAAATACTTTGGGCATGGTATGAGAATGTCAACTGATAGCAGATTAAATATGAAGGAGTTAGGCTTCAGGAGCAGAGGGCGACCAACGAAAAGATGCCCCCTCCCCTGTCCCGCCCTGAGCTTTAGTACGGGGAAAGCGCACAAACTTCATCTTTCCTCATCTATTATAACTATAATATTATGATCGTAGGCGCATTCCCCGATGACCTGCACAGTTACACTCGACCATCTTGTGCGGTTCCCGGCTGCCTTTAATGACTCTGTGAACCTGAGGCCTGGCCACTCTGATGTTGCAAGCAAAGCTTTTTCTGGGTAAACTTCATAGTACTATGGATTATTTTCTTCCAGATGTCTTGAAGGCTCACCGGTATCTACCTGTAGCACACACTAAATTGAAGGACAGGAGATGTGATTGTGAACAGATTCATCTGAGAAGGGCTGTAAAGGAACACATAGAAAGGAGAGAAGGAAAAGACGCCCAGCAACTGGTACAATGTTATAGGCAGTAAATTATCACTCACGCGGTTAGTTTTTCCTCGGGTTCCGGTTCCTCCTCTTCTTCCTCAGATTCACTGGATTCTTCCTCTGTTTCTTCTTCTTCTTCTTCTTCTTCTTCACTGCGAATAGATAACCAAGTAAAACCAGACAGACAAAAAGGCAACGCAACATGCATATATACATACATACATACATAATACATACATACATACATACATACATACATACATAAACACATTAACACATACACACATACATACATACATACATACATACATACATACATACATACATACATACATACATACATACATACA
>JBCEWB010085498.1:0-12667 GCA_039654565.1 Peronia peronii
ATCTATCTATCTATCTATCTATCTATCTATCTATCTATCTATCTATCTATCTATCTATCTATCTATCCATCCATCACACTGCCGTCTGTCTTTTTCTCAATCTATTAAGAGAACTTTTGAGTAAGTGGAACGCTTCCTTTACCAACGAGTCACATATTATACATATTTCAAACAACTGGTCGTTATTTTCACGGAGAAAAAATAATACCATCGGCAGAAACAAAACATCAACGTTGTCAAAGTGGACATCTGCTTAATTCAGAATCGCCATCTTGATGGCAGATATAGATGAGGCCGGATGCACTGAACACGGAGTGATACAGAAAAGAAAATAATGGCCCAAAAAAATCTCCCAAACCATCTGTCATCCGCGAAAAAAAACTTGAAGAACAAAAATCGAAAATGGAAGAAAAAAAAACAAAAAAGCAATCGAACCTAGCAAGAATCATTTCACTTTTCCAGAGGGCATATTATTTACTTTTGCGAGGCAAAGAAGACAAAAAAACAGTGAAAAGAAAAGTGGAAATGGTCTTTTTTTTCTGTACTTTACGATGCTTGTCCATTTCTCTTGTTGCTTAGAGAAAGAAGGTAATTTGATTGAGTGAAACGATGTGACTTACAAGCCATGATGCTGGCAAGAATAGAGATCACTCGGATAATCTGAGCCCATCCCGTCTTTCCAGTCAAAGGCAATAACACCAAGAGACCTGTAGCCACCACAGCAACCACGCCCATGAACGTACCAATGAGGGCGAAAGCCTCTGCAGCTTGCAGGGCTCCATCATCTGTCAAGAAAAAAGATACACATGCACGGTAAAATTTATAGCCACGAACAGACACAGCTATGAAGATAAAAGTAATCAGTATGTGGGTAGATAGATAAGTAAGTGGATAGATAGGTGGATAGGTAGGTAAGTAAAGAGGTAGATAGGTAGGTAAATATGTAGGTAGGTAGGTAGGTAGGGAGGGAGGTCGGTAGGTCGGTTGGTCGGTCGGTCGGTCGGAGGATAGGTAGGTAGGTGGGTAGGTAGGTAGGTAGGTAGGTAGGTCGGTCGGTCGGTCGGTAGGTCGGTTGGTCGGTAGATAGGTAAGTAGGTAGGTAGGTAAGTAGGTAGGTAGGTAGGTAGGTAGGTAGGTAGGTAGGTAGGTAGGTAGGTAGGTAGGTGGGTAGGTAGGGATCAAGACAGAGTTAACATGATAGAAGCCTGCATGTATTTTCTGGAGATATTTTGATTGTCAGTCTAATGATTTTGGTCTACGCTTCCGTTGGAGAGAGAGGCCGATAGAGAGAAAGGGATACGAGAGAAAGAGATAGACAGACAGGTGATCAAACAACTAGACAAACAGACAGAAGATAGATAGAGGGATAGATAGCCATGAAAATCAAATTCTCGGTGGTTCCACTTTGATATTTTATTTGAGACCACATAGAAATGCTAACTCCAGCCCCCCTCCCCCCCTCCTCCTCCTCCCCTCCCCTCCCCAACCTTCCCGTCCCCGTTTCGAAAAAAAGCACCGAAACTTCAGAAACAATCCACTGCATATATGCAGTCAGAGGCACTAAAAGCAGCATATCACTTACACTTCTCTTTCAACTCGATGGGATAGTTTGGGCATTTTCAGTAGCCGTCGCAGATTTCCCACAAGCCACGGTATGAGAGATAATCCAGTCTTGACCATTCAGTTGTTGCCAAGCCAAAGATGTGTATCAGGAGTCCGAGCCCTTGGAGACTCCAGGCTATACAGAGTGCAGAACTCCTGATCCTGAACAACCTGATGAATTAAATGAACAATTTTTTTTGTGTGTGTCTCAAACAAAATAAAATCAGTTTTGTTGAAACATCTGGTCAGAAATAATTACAACAGAGAAAAGTAGAAAAGAATTATTTACTTATAACGGATGCTGTTATGTCAATCATTTTAATGTTAATTTAAGCAAAAGAACAAAAGAGAACAACATAATATATTATGTCCCTTTTCTCTATCATTTTCTATCCGATCCTATCTCGGAGTCTTGAAAATCATTAGGGCATAAAAAGAGTTCGCTACTAACTTCTTCAGTTCTTATCCCTTTTAAAGACGAGATTCGGTAGTTGCTGTGAGTAGGATGCAGCCATTCACTGATGTTATTCGCTCATATCTTTCTATTCAAAAGGATTTTCAGGGTTTCTCCTAATTCTTGGCTACCCACATGATGAATCCCGTTCGGTATTTTTCCTCATACATTGACAGTGTCACGATACTGTGACGATTAACAGCGTCACGATGCCACCTCCAGCCGCCAAGAATTAAAATGACGGACGTCATTCATCACACGATATGCTCGCCGTACTAGCTACAAATTGACAATAGATTTGAAATCATCGACACTTTTTTCTCACGAAGTTCCTCTCTTATTTAAAAAAAAAAGTAGGTTTATTAGAACTATAAGTAAGGAAAAATGGGAAAGGGATGGAGTGGGAGGAGGGAACGCGAACTGAAATGTAAGTATACATAATATGTCTATGACTTCACAAACGTATACCAGAACTCTCTTTTTTTTCCCCAAAATATCTTGCATGAATGGAATAGACAAATGATGGAAGTGTATGGGGGGGGAGGGGGGGGGGGGAGTGAGTGATCAGAAGTAAACTGACTTTTTATCAAGACAGGGTTAACATGATAGAAGCCTGCATGCATTTCCTGGAAACATTTTAATTGCCAGTTTAATGATCCTAGTCTATGCTTCCGTCAGTTTAGCTCTTAATTAACAACACTAGTCAACAAAGATTTTGCCTCCGGGTAACCAATATTCTTACTTAGTGTTTTCTGGCACGTTGATTTCAAATCTAAAAACCGTTTTCTCCTATTACGTCACGCTTTTTTAGTTATTGGCCATTTTATGTCTTAAAAAAGATTTTTATGTAATATTGGATACACATTTTGTCCAACAAACCTCCAACTGTAAAATGAATTTATGAGTTAGGCATTAATTAAAGCAGAGGAATGAAATGATACAAAACTATTGTAGGTCTGAGAATCACCTTCAATGATGAAATCAAGATAGTGTTTTACAACACAATGGGCCTATTATTTATTGTTGCCAGATTGTAATATAGGGATGTCAGCTCTCTAAGCTCTACCTCACTAATGTTGCTTACTATTTGATAAGATAAACAACACTGGATCGAGAGGCTGTGTATATCATCCTGACAATTTTTGTTATGCATATGGAAATTTACTCCACAAGATCAGCGCATAAAGCTGACAAGTAACATGAAACTTGTATACAGACATTACGTTGGATGTAAAATTGGCACTCAAGACAAATCATGGACACCTCATATGAGTTGCGTGACTTGCTATTCTGGAATATTGCCAATGACACAAAAATGCTCATAATCTGGCGTGAGCAAATAGATCGTCAGACTGACTGTTTCTTTTGCATGACGAAAACTGCTGATTTCTCAAAGAAAAACAAGTCAAACATTGAATACCCAAAGTGACGATCAGCATTGAAACCGTGCCTAATGACGAAAAGAATCCTGTGTTTCTTCCTGCAGGACTGCTTGATGATAGCAATAGAACTGATGATGAATGTTTCAGTAGTGTTGCGGGTGATGAGGGCGAATTTGAAGCAGAAATTGGTGAAAAGATACACTTGTTTAATCAAGAAAGCTTAATGATTAAATAGTAAGAGACCATTCCATGTCCAAAAACTGCTGATTTGCTCTTCTCTCGGTTACAGCAGTGGAATCTTTTACAAAAAGGTACCAGAATAACTGTGTTTGTAGTTGCTTACAAATCTTGCATCCGATTTTAAAATGGAGAATTAATAATGTTTGCCTCTGTAATGATACTAATGGTCTTATGCACAAGCGCGGACGTGATCACGCCCCAAATGAGAGGAGGCTGTTTATAGATTCAAACAAGGCAGTTGTAAAAGCTGTACTGTTACGCAATGGCAACTTTAAACCTTACATGCCATTGGCCCTTGTATTGGGTTTAAAGGAAACTGATGAATCAATGGATCTTCTCCTTAGAGTGTGCCAGTACGCAAAACACAACTTGTATTTACAGTGATACACTAGGTTACACTTTTTACATTTGTGGTAATCTCAAAGTTATATGATTTTTGTTGTTGTTTTTTTTCTTGGACTGCAGATGGGATACACCAAACATATCTGTTTCTTGTGCTTTTGGAATAGTCGTGAAGGTGTCAGTCATTACATTAGAAAACAATGGCCAGAAAGGAGTGGTAATGTAAATTACGAATACAATGTTCAGCATATGCCTCTAGTAAATCCATAGAAAGTGTTTCTGCCCCCGTTTCACATAAAACAGGGATTAATGAAGAACGTTGTCAAAGCAATCGACAGAAATGGTGACGACTTTCAGTATCTCAAGAGGAAATTTGGAGGAAACAAAAGTGAAACAAAACTGAAAGAAGATATTATTATGGGCCTGAAATTCGTTATTTCTTGGCTGATGACTCATTTAAAGATAAACTAAATCCACCTGAGCATGCAGCCTGGGAAGCCATTCATTTGGTTGTGGAAAAACTTATGGGAAATTACAAAGCAAACGACTGTTCTGACTTAGTGGAAAACCTGCTAAAACATGTCAGTTGGAAGTTCGAATATCTTTTAAAGTGCACTTTCTGCACGCATCTTGATTTTTTTCCTTGCTATCCTGGAGATGCCAATGATGAGCATAATGAGAGGTTTCACCAAGATGTAAAGGTGATGGGAAACAGATATCAAGGCAATTTTAAATCCCAGTATGATGGGGGACAACTGTTGGCTTCTTCAACGCGAAACGGGCACTTCACACAAACGAAAGTGCAAGAGCCTCAAACCAACCTGATTTATTCAAAGGATGCTGCCATTTTGTACATTCATAATTGTTTTGATAAATAATGTATGGACTCTTTCTCAGTTTTTTAGCACTTTGAAATATTTTAAATAGTGATTTACATCTGTGCTTTACTTTTATTCATAGCAATATTTCTATGTTTTATGTTATTAAATGAAAATGGGAGTCCTGGATATCATAAAAACCTGACGTGCTAGCTCAAATCTGACTTCAGATGTGAAATCAGCGCCCCAAAACTACTTTAGAACGCATAGTGTTTTCCAAGAGACAGACAAAAAAATTTAAATTTGTTGACCAGTGTAATTGAGACCCTCTTAGATATTCGAAAATGTTGAATTTTCTGTAGTGTTGCATCAAAATTTAGTTAACTTGACGATTCGGTGTATCTATGAGATATTTATATAGTTTTACTGACCAATGATGACGTGGTGGATTCCTTGTAAAGTAATCATTTTATAGGCATTAAGAGTAAACAGCTAATTGTAATATCTATTGTATGCCAAGTGGTAGCAAAGAAAGATCAGTATGTTTGTTGAAGACACCTGCCTGCCGCCCACAATCACCAGCAGTCCGGCCACCGCCAGGAGAATACCGCCGGTAATCGACAGGATGAAGGAGTAGCCAAATTCAAAGTCGTAAATGTCGAAGTGGGAGTCGACAGCCATAGCGTCATCATAATTTGATTTATGTACAACGCCCATGCAGATGTCTAAGGTGAGAATTACACCAGCTGAAAAGGAAAACGACAATGATTGTTTTCTGATCTATCGCACTAAGCCAACAATGATAGAAAAATGTGAAGAAAAGAAACAAAAACGTATTTTTCTTATCCTCCACATTTTTCTCATTATTGTTAGATGTTCTTGTTCATTTATGGCCAAACATACACAAATCAATCAATTATTTAATCAGAAAATGTCCCCACCCTTTGAAAATAACAAACATGTATCTAAAAGGAAACTGATAACAACCTCATTTTCTCAAAAACGACTTTGTATTTAAGTTTGAATGTTTAGCATGTGGTCTTAGAATATCCATGAAGAGACAAAAATTGCAACCGAATTTTTTTTAAGGTACAAAAATATTTCATAAGGTCATGGGTATTCCAAATGTACACACAAATTTTCACTTCAATCTAACAGACGGTTTAAAAGATGTGAGACAGTTTCCGGGTTCATAAATGTTGATACAAACTATAATGATAACAACAACAGTAATCAGGTAAAGTAATCTATTGAAAAGAACAATAATATATTCATAATTGTGTCCACGTTATTGTTTACACAAATACTCACAAGCAACAAAACAGCAAACTCCACCTGCCAGTGAGATCACCTCACTCTGATCTTTACCCTTTGCTCCACGGATGAGATTCACAGCAAACAACACAAGGCTCGCTACTGCCAGCAACATGCCCATCAATGCAAATCCTTGCCATGTTTTTAGTTCGGCTGACGATACAAAAAGAGGAAAACTCAAATAACAATTGATAATAAAACATATCTATTTATTTTCCCTTGCATTATGCTAATTTTATCACAATGGGCTTTTTTTTTTTTTCACAAGGACCAGAATTTTTGTAAAGACTTAATGCATAAGTTTAAGTTCATCTTTACAGAAGCGAAAATGGCGAAATTTGAATTCTACATGCTTCATATGTCAACATTCACGAAATTAAAAGAAATCAGTACCATACGTCAGCATCGTTGCATTGCAGACTTGTATCCTATAACATGGAAAATAAACATTTTTAATCATGTAACCACCAAAGCATACATATGACAAACCAAATATCTATATAGGATGAGAAAAAACATGTTGTGACTTTAGTAGACCATGTATCAATTTTGAATTGCTCACTTGTAATGATATCGTATTCAGAGCAGTCCCTTGTAGTTTGCTCATCCAGGCAGTAACGGAACAGGCCCCGGTGGATCTCCCATTCACCGAAACTGCCATTCCATCTGACTACTGTAATGTCGGTAGTGGCCAGTCCAATGATGTGTAAGAGAAGACCAAGGGCCAGAAGTATCAGGCCCCCCAGAACGATCCTTTTCATTTCTCCGCTGGAAACACGATAATAAATATGATGTTGGTGAAAATGACGATAACGATAAAGATAATTATGACCCCCCCCCCCCAAAAAAAAAAAGAAATATATATATACGTAGCTATAAATGATGATGACGATGACAATTTGAAACTCTGAAGATTAATGATCATGTTTCAACATTTATTGTTTTTCGTCTGTTGGTTAATTGCTTGATATCTTCAACCTCAGTCAACCTAAAAAACATTTCTGTAACATATGTTACTAACGATCTGCTCCGGCTGGTAAACTGTATACTTAAAAACATCATCTAAAATCTTTACACATGTACAGCAATACTAATATACTTCTCCTTCTTGTGGAGAACCTAAATTTGCCCGTACGAGCAACAAAAAACTACTTAACCTATAATTATACAATTAGAGCAAACCAAAAATATAGTATAACAAAATACTTCGCTGTGATGTCACACAATTGTAAGAGATGGGCAGACGGGCGACCAGGAGGCGCGGTGGCCAGATGGAAGCAAGCGCGTTATTTATTGAAGTGAACGGCGAGAAAATATCAGCGCGCAAGGCCCATCATGGTAGAGCGTGATTTTTCAATATTACTTCAGCACGCTGTAATTTCAAGAAAAGAAAATCTTCCTGGCTTTGAGAGGAATAGAGACCCATAAAATAGACCAGAGGATTATTTACATTACATATCACAGAGAGTAACACAAGTTGGTTTGTGGATCAATAGTTTAAAGAGTAGCGAGGAACGTGGACACAATACGAGATGTTTGATTCTGTTGTAATAACTGAGATATGAGAGCCAATGTGTTTGTAACCATAAGTTACGACAATAGTTTGGGCAGAGGAGGCGAATGTTCACGTAAAACACAAAGTATCCTGGCCTATATGTGACATGTTTCTTTACTTCCCTTCAAAGTTTCTTATCTGTCATCAGCCGAATCTTTTACAATACTCTATAAATACATCGCTTGATCGTAGGCGGCACGATGCCTGATGTGTGAGGGATTTGTGACAAACAGCAGTGAATTATAACTTCTATTTTACTTTATCTGGTAAGAAGAAAAGGGTATACATCGTCCATTAGGTATGTTCTTCATTATATTATTGTTCGGTCACATGATCATGAAAAATATCATTCTTGTTACGAAATTTAAGTAAACTGGTCTCTAGCACTTCGACACAATCGTATTGAAACACCTCTGGTAACCTGTATTGCGAGATGTATCATAATCTTCCCTACTGAATAAACACGTGCTGAGCAAGTGACAATTCTGACTTTTGCACTACTAATATACTTCTTTTTCTGCTCTTGATTTCAGATCTCAGTGATAATCCTTCACTTGCCAATAGGATTCCATAATTACTTAGAAACTTAAGGAACTGTTGGACAGCGCTATGTCCCCGTAAATGTTGAAGTTCAGAGAACATTCCGTCCTCTCATAGGAAGAGAAAGAAATTCCATACTGAAAAGATGAAATCCTCTCAGACGGATTGGAAGCACAGGAGTCGCCCAAGTCCTCTCAGAGGTTTGAAATTTGCAATGAAAAGAGATACAGACTCATTGACCAGCAATCGAACTATCGAGAATGGAAGTAAATCACATTTTTATGAAATGGTATGCATATGAATGAAAGCTAAAGAAATCTTCGTATCTGTTGGTTTCTATATAATTTAACTTTTTGTCCGCTCCCGCGTCATGCCATCATTACACCGCGTCATAACAAAGTCTAACGTTGCCTTGTCTGCACTAGGAAGAAACATGTGCATCCACCTGGGCCACATGGGTTGTAACTTGCAGCTTACATTGAAATTCTGTAACATAAACAGAAATAGATCCCTTTATGGATGGATTGGTCCAAGCAATTTCGTTAGGTTATACATAAACCTAAAATGGAAATGCTTTGAATGAGGACATTTGGCAAATTTAATACCAACAAGAAAGCGGTTTGCATGAATTGTCAGTACAGTCCTTTCATCTATTATTTTCTTGTTTTAAGTAGTACGTTATTCTATATCTGTAGAGAGAGGTGGATTGAGAGAGGGATTTTGAGGAGGTACATGGTCAGTGATGTAGGCTTATGCTGTGCCATTCCGACGCCTAGGTGGAGTTATCATTCATGACGAAACATCTCGATGTGGCTCGTTCGCTGGCGTTAAGGAGTTCAATTATTACACATGTTTTGAGAGAAAGAAGTGGCTTATTCACTATGTTCATCATCACTATTAGAGATTGCCGTTTCCATTGGCTGATAATTAAGTTTCCACAAATAGGCAAGGATAGTCCGCTCTCCTTTTTCACAATGTGCCAGCCTGCAGTTACCACGCATGTCCCCGTTGAGTCGAGGACCGTCGTCACTATTAGCATGAATCATTTTGTTTCTCTACTGCCTTGGGCAAAACTCAACTTAAAGTGTGAAAAATTCTTTGGGCTGCAGTGACCCAAACATTTTTTATATTGAAAATTATGCAACAAACAATAAGTAGTTCAAAATCACTTATGCAGTAGGTCTGAAGGCAAAGTTTTCTAACATTAAAAGTCGTATAAGCATAGAAGAAAGTGTGCATTCTGTTTTCGGGCTGAAGTCATTCTCGAAAAAGAGCATCTAGAGATTAAGTCCAAATTGGATGAATTTCAATGTGCCACTCAGTCAACGGATGGTTGAATGTAGAGGAACGTTTAAAAATAATAATAATTAAAGCCTTCCTTTTTTTTTTTACGTGGTGTGGAAGTCATTTGAAGACCACATAGGAAAAACGATCATACTCCATTTTCACATTTATTGAGTTACACCCACTGTGCGACTTCACTCTGCTTGATCGTACTGTACTGTTGTACAGTGGAAATCTTTTATGGAATAAACGATGATAAACAAAATTAGTCAATACTCTGGAAGAACGATCATATCCAAATTCGACGGTCCAATGATAATACTGGTACATGTGGTTACACGTTTTATCATCGTTATTGATTTCAAAGTGCTGCATGGGAAAAACTGTCTTTGGTGTTAGCATTTTGTGCATGGTTATAAAAGAGGAGGGTGGTTGTGGGAGAGAGAGAATGAGTGAAAAGGATTAGAGAAAACTGTAAGTCAACTTAACGAGAGAGAGAGAGAGAGAGAGAGAGGGGGGAGAGAGAGAGACAGAGAGAGAGAGAGAGACAGAGAGAGAGAGAGAGACAGAGACAGAGACAGAGACAGAGAATCAGCCGTGAAAATTCATGACTGGATTTTATTCTTTTTTGTTCATGACAATGTTGTTTTTTTTAGGTACATTTATTTCAGGTTTGAATATTTGATTGTTTAAAAAAGAATAAGTTTTAGAATTCTTTCAAACTCTGTAGCTTTTGGTTGGATTTTTTTTTTCTGTTCTTGGGCGTATCAGGAATGCATAATATCTTAAATAAAGAATGATTACCACGGTAAGTCAGTGTATGTCAGCTTTTATGTTCTCAATGGGATTGTTTTTATTTTAATTTTAATATATTTTTTTTTTATTTCTAACAAAATTCTCATGTCTTGTAAATATAACTATGCTACATATCAGGGAGTTTCTGTACTTCCCAAGTGAGTTTATTTTGTCATGAAGAAAACGTTTTTACGTAATTAAATTTTAACAAGCTGGATAAGAACGTCTTTTTTCAGAGTTAATGATACTGTACACACTGGGTGATTATTCTTTCCATTAACGTAGTTACTCCAGTGTGTCCTTGTTTATTTTCTTTTTGACTGGATTTGTGTGTGTGCAAAATGAATTCAGACAATATACAAGCACCGAAAAGTCACATTAGATGAATATGTTAGGAGAGAAAGATTGTGTAAAAGGAAAAAGGAATCAAACTCCGATTCAGGTATATTTTTTTAAAAAAGATAATGCAAGGTATTTTTAGATATCTCTCTTTTTTTTTTTTTTTTTGGTGAGTCAAGATGCTAAATGAGCATTGAGACCAGAAATCAGATCTATAAAAAAGAAAACGTGCAGACTGTAGCGTTTCAAAATGAAAATTTCATTTTGTAGAAAGTGGCCAGAATTGAGTTTGATCGTCTTTCCAATGTGTCTTCATTTGTAATAATCAAGTACTGAAGACAATGTCCTGATGCTGCAAGCTTATTCTTTACAATAGAATTACTGATATATGAAACTGTTGTTAATCTGCAGCTGCAGCCTCTAAGGGCCTGAAACCAATTTCAACTAAGAGCAAAAAGTTGAACGTTCATAGATCTTGATAAGCATGTGTCTTGCGTATCGATGTGGTGATAACGTTGTGGTGCATCTGTCCTTGTGACTTTTTTTCTCTTGACTAGGGCAGTCTGTTTATACAACGTTACATACGGTTCTGACAGATTTGTTCAGAGACGTGGAGCTGCTTTAGGCAATCGAAATGATTATGTCTGTGTAAACCTCTAGTGTAAGAAGCCATGCCCTTCTTGTTATTAAACAGTTAAAGGTTTTATAACAATGATAGCGTTTTATCTGAAGCAAAAACGGACAGGGATAAACACATATGGTTGATCTAGTATAAATACGGTCAACCATGTCAGCGCTTGCGCACTAATTCATATAATGTAATGTAGATTTGATAGACTTCTTTTAAATCTTCCAGGTCTGCTCACATACATACGTATTAATGGTGAAGACGTCACAATGTGATTTGTCACCTAATAGACATACTGGGCTTGTTTGTTAACACTGTGGCATTTACTGCACTATAACCAGTAAGCTCAAAATGACTTTCTCGTGTGTAGCTCATTATTGTAACATCAGTTAGAAAGATAAGTGGATGCAATTTGCTTAAGAAGACCCGATAATTAAGGACAGTGTTAATAATCCGATTGACCTGGTCGAGCCTCTGGAGTTTCTGAAACAGTCCATTCTCTGAAAATTGTTGAGAGAAAAACGTTTTACCATAACCGGTATGAGTTTTCATGGATTTGGTGAGACAAGAATCAAACGTGTGGATGTTAGAGAATCTCTCACTATAAGCTATTGATCATTTCTAATCAAAGACTTCGGGAATTTAACGTTCACTAAATGTTCATTGCATTTTACTGCAGAATTTCATCTAAACTTGAAAATTTGTGCTTCTTTAGACTGAGAATATTCAGACTGCATCTCTGTGTTTATTCCATCATTTGTCATTAACTTTGATCAACTTCTTTAGTGGAAAAATAGCTCATCTCTTGTAACACTAAGTGTAAATCCTTGATCACGTAACAGCTAATATAATTTCACCTGTTGTTTACCTCTCCGTTTCTGTTGTTTACAATATTTTGGTCTGTGCTGTCTGTTAGTAATACAATTAACAAGCCGAGTTTCAATGAAAACAATTACTTAAAAAATGATAAGAATTGAATTTATATCTGTACTTACCTTTGTTATTTAATGCCTATCGCACAAACCGTCCAAAAGTGTCACGAAGTGACGGCGTCCCAGCTGTAAAACGGTCAGATTGCTGTTATGGAATGTCATATCCTTGTGCTCCTTCAGTAACGCTCCACTCAAATGGGCGCGGCGCATACTGCGTTTGCATTAATCTTAATACATGCTCCCTCCTTTGAAACATCTAAGCACACGCCATTTGATGTACGTAGTCTTATGAAAACAGGTTTTATAGAGTGCATGACATTGAGGCTCCAGGTTAAGATCATCCATCGAAACAAACTAACTATTGTCACCCAGTCAATTAAATTTTCCTAGAAACAGTTTAATTTTACCAGACAGACAGACAGACAGACAGACAGACAGACAG
>JBCEWB010085509.1:0-12667 GCA_039654565.1 Peronia peronii
ACATACATACATACATACATACATACATACATACATACATACATACATACAAACATACATACATACATACATACATATAAAAACTAAAAGAGGAAGAAAAAGAAGAAGAAAAAAGAGGAAGAAGAAGAAAAAAGGCCTTTACTCCACGAGGATTAGCGCTTACAAATAATTATTAGTTCTCATTAATTCTCATTAACAGTTCTCATTAGTTCTCATTAACATTCTCCTGTCAGAGAATTGTTTTGGTGAACAGTCATAGAAATATGGCAGAATAACACACCAATACGACATAAAACATATCTCTATATCATGTACAAAGGAATTGCTGTGAATCATTTACTCTGATGTCTTAGATAATAAAATACCTCCTTCACAATTTGGTTGGGACTAGCACATATTGCAATACACTGTTGTCACTGCATATTTGCTGACTTAATACATTTTGGAGCTATTTCAAGCCTTTTGCCAGAAGAAGCTTTGGGCATACATTTTCTTGTTTTCTCTCTCGAAATCCCGCTTGATTTGAATGAGGCATTGTGTGTGTAGGAGTTAGTGCATATGTGCGTGTGAATGTGTGCATGTGTATGTGGTGTTGTTCTGTTTGTATTGTTGTTGTTTTTGTTGTTGGTGGTGGTGGTGTTGTTTTGTTTTGTTTCGGTTTTTTTTTCTTTTTTTGTTTTTGCCTTTTTTTTTATGCAGTTTTGTTTTACCATTTTCCGACAACACATTGTCCTAATTATATTCAACATTTCCCGAAATAATTCATAATAATAATAAAATTTAAAAGAATTATAAACAATTCACTGACTTAGCTATTGACTTACCCCATCTGAACCATCCTGCTGTAGCACTTACTGTTTATGAATATTTGTAACTCTATCAACTTGTCATTATATCAGTGTGAAATTCAGAGTTGAGCGTAAGATTTACATATAAAAGCAGCTCCATGTACATCCTTAGGCCAACAGCAAATCAAACAACATTGTCTGTTTAAATTCATATAGAGCTACATGTGGTACAAAGACCCTAGCCCGGTGTGACAATAAACTAGTCGATCAAGCTCTGAAATGTCAGCAGACTGAATCAATTAATCAATCAACCAATGGACTGATAACGCTCAGTGCGACGTGTATGATCTGCACTCATTTATACTTTCTGCGTAATGACGTACACGTGACAATATTATATTAACAACGCACATGGTTTCGGTCACGAAAAGAAAGGATTCTCCAAATCATTAAAAAACATATAAAATAAAATTTTCCGAAATGGTGAAATCCTTATCTGTCTTGCGCTCAGAGCAAATTAGTCGGAAGTCACGCCGCGCAATCACGAATTACGGCCGTTTTTAACTATTTTTCGATTCAGGTACCAAACTTTTTATTATTACTATTATTATTATTTTATAAAACGAAAACCTTAACTTTTTTAAACTGAAAAACAAGAAAATGTTGATATCTGAGTGGAAGAATAGTTAAAAACGGCCGTAATTCGTAATCGCCCAACGCGACATCCGACTCATTTGCCCTGGGCGCAAAACATTTAGTTTGTGGACTCGGCCAAACTAATACATAGTTAGAGCCTTTGGGGCAATATAACATTAAGTAAATAAGTAAACGGAGAAAACAATAGGAAAAGACGATATAAATCACTGAGATGTAGTTAAAAACGTATGAATTCTTTAAAGACAAGAGGTTTGCTCATTCACCTTGTGTCTCACTGCTGTTGAACTTCAGAATGTCCAAAGGACCCCCTCCCCCCCCCCCCCCCCACTCCCCTCCCGGACAGTGCGTGGGCAAGAAGAATCACTCTGGATACCTTGTACTTCCCAAAAAGTCTAAAGAGGAAAAACATAACCTAGAACTATCGGTCTGTTTTCAATGGGGCGATGTAGAAGAATTCCACAGACCCACTCACTCACCGGTAAAATTCTGTTTCTCGTTTGTTTTTGTTTTTTAAATGAAGAGGCAATGCCTGGAGGCAGCGTTTTGTATGTGTGTGTGCGCGCGTGTGTATGCGTGTGTGTGTGTGTGTGTGTGTGTGTGTGTGTGTGTGTGTGTGTGTGTGTGTGTGTGTGTGTGTGTGTGTGTGTGAATAAAGCCATCAATAGTAGATTACTCAACGATCTGTGATAAAGCTAAACAGGAGGTTTACACAGGGAAAACTGCCAAACGTACAGAGATTCATCAATGAGAGATCACTTTGTTGGCTTGGACATGGGCGGCGGTATGGAAGATATCCGTAATATAAACAAATTGTGTATTATTGAGAATTGTAAATTGTTCCACCTGCAAGAGAAAGGCCACATTTGCAATTCTTGTACGTCTGCATGTCTAACCTAAGGATTCAAAACCGACTTGGGATAAAGGGGGAAAAAAGCCGAAGATAGGGCTGCACTGGTCACTTCTATCCCCACTGGTCTGACGATAGTCCAGAAAGAACTGAGGGCAACAAAATTAATGAGCAAACAAGACAGCCCTGAAAACAAGCGAGAAAAATCAGACCAACAGAATTACACTGCCCTTTACATGATATGCAGATACAGTAATCTCTCATTTATCTGGTGCATAGCAGCCAAGACCTTGACGGATAACGACGAAAGACGGATAATGCAACACTACCCCCTACAGTACATAGATAACCCTAATACAATAATAATAATACTTAATACTGTAATAATAATAATACAGTAATAGTAAAATTAACAATATTACAGTTCTACAGTGCATTGTACTGTACATAAGTGTACGTGGGAGGAACAGTTCCTGGAACTGGGTTAAGCTGAGCCAACAGCAACCGCGCCAGCCGCGCCGAATACAAACATACCTATCCGGCGGAAAGACGAATAAAGCATCACGCGCCGAAGGGATTGGTGACGCCGAATAACGACGCACGACGAATAACTCGACAACGGATAAATGAGAGATTACTGTATCGCAATAGGTCATGCTCATCAAATTTGGATAATCCCAGTGACGAATGGCACCGCAGGCACAAGAGAGGATAGCCAGTCTAAGCGCTTGCCACTATAGCACTAATGCAGACTAAACATAACAGTAATAAAATAGCATTTGTGCAGCGCTTGTTTCCTACAAGTATAAGTTCTAAGTGCTTTACAATCTATCATTACCCCGACAGACCCGAAGACGACAGTCATGAAGTATTTAAACGCTTTAAAGTTCTTGAAACGCTGCCTGAAAGTGGCTGCCTGTTAGTTATGCACTCAAATATAACCTGCTCTTATTGCCTGCAAGCGGACAAGAGTCCTAGTAACAACCCCCGATTACACACCAAAACAAAAATTTAAAAAACATACACACACACCAAAAAAAAAAAAAGATAGATCTAACTTGGTGTTTGCACGTTCTGTTTTCCTTATAGGACACAAACATTTGCTTGTCATTGATTAACCCAAAGTTCTAATGTATCCGGCAATTTACAAGGGGGGGGGGGGGGGATAGCAATACAAAGAATACATCATTCGGTAAGACAATACAAGACAGATCTTAATGACAGATATTCAGTGAAAAGAGAAAAGAATGTTAGAGGTATTCAAATAATAAAGCTGAGAGAAAAGGGTGGGATATTTGGCATTATTGAGGAGTATTTAAACCCCTTAAGATTTTGGTCAATAATAAAAATAACAATAAGTTAGGGCATTTGTTTAGCACTTTATTCTCTTAGGCTCTAGCCGTTGTACAGAACGAAACATGTTTTACAGCCACATACAAAGCAAATGCATGACCACAAATAGGAACAATGACATACACAGATACATAATCATACTATGGTCTACATATGTTCACATACATAATGATCTAATACGGCCATTCACGTAATTCAGCTTGTAGGCATGACTGACACAAAAGATTAGCAAGAATTGTCACCCAGAGAGATGTTTAACAGTAATCATAGTAATAATCCAGATCTATTATAATGGCATTAGCGTAAGGTTCAAAATAAGATGGTCAAAGTGTACCCCTGGGAGCAACATTATTTACCTACAACCAATGTGAGAGTATTCCGTTGTGTCTCGAAATAAAAAAATATAGTTTTTTTTTAACGGTCATTGTCATAATTTGTTTATTGTTGTTGTTGTTGTTGTTGTTGTTGTTGTTGTTGTTGTTGTTGTTAAATTCGCTCTCTAGTCCAAAAGGGCATTACTGTTGCTTTACCCAACTATCCCTCTGGTTTCTCATAATAGCTCAGTCTGCTTTTGGTTATTTAGGGTTGTTAGTTGCTGTAAAGAAATGGGTGAATATGTGTGTGCGTGCGTGCATGTGCGTGCATGTGTGTGTATGTGTGTGTGTGTGTGTATGTGTTCCCTGTGGTGTCTGAAAACATCTCACTGGAAATGGCATTCCCTATGAGAGATAGATCTGTAGTTGTGCTTTCCAGATAACTTATTGTACTCAGCGGTGTCTTACAAATTGTTTTCCTGTATCGGCCGCCTCTCCAGAGGAAGTAAGTGCTCAGTTTGTGACAGAAAACAACGACAGGCTAGTCTAACAACCGTTCTTGCCACTCAGGCTACTTATCCTTATGCGTGACGTCGCCCCGCGCATAAGGAGATGTGTCAGGGTATTCATAAACAAACGTTGAGTTAGATCTAAGTAACCCAAATGCGTTAACTCAGGTTAACGACAAAAATCGAAATTTGGTATTCATAAACGTTACGGGAATCAAGTATTTGCGTTAAGCAGCATCATGGCGACTATTCTCAGATCTAGAAGGCAGCGCATCAGCGACAGTCAAGGGTATCTGCGGATCGAAGTAACCCAGTAGACTGTTTTAATGACAGCAAACTATCTGAAAAGTTGCCACAGGTATGTATCTTCTTTATCGGATGAACTGGAAAATGGGATCAGCTCAACGCTCTACTGCATATCATGTCGAAACGGCACTCCCCCTTCGACATTTCAAGATGCCATGGGTGAAATGACTGACGGTAATTAACCAAGGTATATAATACATGTAAGTAGATGTAGCAACTCTTGACATTATTTTTTATAATATAGTTGTACTACATCGGTGAAAAATGAGTTGAAATTTCCCCACTTTTCAGCATAAAACGAAGTACATCTAGATCTAGATTTACAAGTTAA
Source organism: Peronia peronii (assembly GCA_039654565.1). Classification (NCBI taxonomy): domain Eukaryota; kingdom Metazoa; phylum Mollusca; class Gastropoda; order Systellommatophora; family Onchidiidae; genus Peronia; species Peronia peronii. The sequence goes on from JBCEWB010085509.1 coordinate 5,106, forward strand.
CTAATGGCTTTGTGAGACGGAAAACAACAATTTGATCTAGAATCTATACTATTTTTAAAGATTTAATACAAACTCTTCCAATCATAATATTTATAAAGATTTAATACAAACTCTAACACAGTTGAGACAGGTGACGTTGAGAAAAATAGCATTAAGTTCTTTCTTTGTTTCATTACTATCGTTATATTTATTTATTTATCTATTTATTTATTTTGGTAATCTTATCTATTACAATGATGTTCAGATAAATTCTGTGTGGCATGAAAAATCATCAGTTTAGTTAAAATATAAATTCACCAATAAAATGTAATTTTACTGAAATTCATTAAATATTTGGAAAAATTAATTGTGTGCTAAGGAGTGAATTTTTTTTAAAAACCAAATTTTTTCTTTGAATAATGGAAATCTTGGAAAAATGAGAAATTCTGTTCCTTTATCCCACTTGTGCACATATTTTATAGTTTTTTTTTTACTTGAATTTAAAAATTTTCATAGTAGGTAAGATCTTTCGGCAGTCATATTTTTTACTGAACAAAGATAAATCTTCTCTTTAAAACGTGAGAAGCTTTATATAATAATGTAATGGACTGAGGTTGTACCTTGAATTTCTCTTGACTACATCAAAAATATTCCTCTCTGCAAATTTCATAATTATGAGTTTTAAGTACATGTATGTGCAAATTGTACAGTAAACAATACTCAAAACAAACTGAAATTGCTGTAATGAGACTTTTTAGTTCTAAATTTATACATTTCATTTTGTACATTTCTCTCAGTGAGCTGCACTGTGCATATAAAGCAATGGATGCACTGATTGGCTTGATGACACCAAATATACAGGACCACTATCTCCAGAGGAAACGCAGAGAAGAAAGGCAGCCTTTCAGCACATGGCCAAATTCCTTGGAGTCTTTGGACGCTTTGCTCGCACCGAAGTCAGGATTTAGGAGCCAAAGGAGGCTGAGAAAGTGTACGAGGTCTATCTCAGAATAAAGTTTCCCTCTTCTATAAATTCAGAAGTACGCAACCTACAGCGGCCATATTTTGTGACGCAATGACGTCATATCTAAGAAATCTCGATGCCATATTTCAGGTGCTTTGATGAATAGAGTTGTGACATGTCACTTTTGGTGTAATTGTGGACTTTGTCCAAGGTAAATCAAAGGAAAATGGCAGAGCAAAACATTGTTGCTTCTCATGCTACGATGTCCGGGTTGTGATAAAATTTTCAACTCTTCTCGGCCAGTCTGCTGTGGAAACATATGGTGATCTTTGCCAAGTTATAGGGAATAGTGACCCATCAATTCAGTAATAAAATGGATCAGGGAGGTTGAAGATGGGAGGTCTGACATGAGAGATGAAGAGCACACTGGGAGGCCCCCTGTCGTCATTTGTGGCGACAGTTTTACGAGAACAAAAACTGTTGTGGAGGAAGATGCGAGAAGACCATGCAGGGAAATAAGTGAATTAGTTGGTCTGTCGGCACTACCTCCCCAATGCGGTCTCGGTACAAATGGCATATATCGATACTGCTATTATTGCCTCGTCGATTTGAGGACGAGGACCAGATTCAAGAGGCTATGAGAAAAGGGCTTATGACCTTGGACAAGTGGTCACTGGTCACTGTCTTTGACCGCTGGGTACATCGAATGGAGAAATGTCTAGAACTTGATGGTTCTTATGTTGAATATGTATTTGAATAAACTTTCAATTGATACCAAAAATAAGGGTGTTTATAATTATATGTGAGGACAGCATGACAGGGAAACTTTATTCCGAGACAGACCTCGTATGTCAACTATAACAATTATCATTCGATCAATGTGCAGGTAAATCATGAAGTAAGATAGTCCCTAAAAATCTCTACATACACATGCAAGCAATGCAAAAATTATGTATGGTCAACAATCATTTCATGAAATACTTTATTTTTAACATAAGAATTCATGACTTTATTGTAGCGTGTCTTATTTTAATTTAAAAATGTGATTTATTCCAGGTGGGTAAAATTAGATTTATTAAAATTTATAAATTTGTTACATGAAGCAATTATTATGGTATACTATGTTGCTTTTTGACATTGTTTTCTCATCACATTTTTCACTTGTTCGCTAATAAATGCAATATTGTTTTTCAGATTGTTTGTGATGATCATTGTATATATTCTGGACTGTGTGATCTCCAACCCCGGAAGTTTCCAACAGCTGCAGGTCCCATAAGAGATGAAATAACAAGAAATAATTTTTAATTTATGTGTATTTAGGATGTGTATAATGCATACATATGGCATCTTCTGACGTTGTATCATACAATCGTAGACAAACAATGTGCAATCTTTTTTTGACTGTATGAAATAAAACAAAATACATATATACTGAGGTGATGTCATTTTTTTTTCCTTTTTTTTTTTCTTTTTTTTTCATTTTATTTCTATTATAATTATTTTTAATTTAATAATATATTCTTGATTTGCTCCTACTGTAGTCTCTTTTGTTTTCATCTCTTCCTGCAAGTAGTGGTAACATAGAGTTTTCTCTGAATGGGTCTGTTCTTGATCCCTTTGTCTTTTTTCAGGGCAGGGCTAGAGAGAGATAAATGAAGATACATTTTATACATTGTAAGATACTTCATATCAGTGGGGAACATTACAGCATAATTAAAGATCCCACCTACAATCAGGCGCAGGTGCACAGCCGGCATCAAAAAGTAAAATAGAGAATGCATTGACCACTTTATTGGTTTAATATCCAATGCAAAAATTTCCTGTTCTACAAAATAAATTATAAAAAATCCGAAGAAATTTACTACGAAATCATTCTGGACCTTTCGAAAAGAAACTACATGCTCATTGACCCTACCCCATTTCATACGCGAGTGAATGTGAAATTTACTTAAAAATTAAATGATGAGACTGAAGTAAAAATTAATATTAAGTCATGACCATAACATATCCTTGCGGTAAATTTCTTTGAACTAGACAGAAACCCTATTATGTCTAATGTTTGAAATTTGTTCTTTTGGGAGGGGTGGGAGACATATAGAATATGCTAATCAATAAATGATGATCTAGGTTTATCATCAAGCTCGACGATCTTTTTTATTTGAACTGAATGAGGTCTAGATCTAGATCCAAATCTCCCCACTCTACACCTGATTCAACTACACTCTCAAAAAGAAAACAAAAAGACAGAAAACTGCAAACTTTCCGCCAAAAAGACAGACATGTACACGATACAAGGAACAGAAAGTAAAATATCTATTGATGTAGACACGTTGAAGATGGAGATGAACCCTTCATTCGCAGTTGATGACGTCTGCAAGATACATGTATAATTTATATCCAGCAAAAGCATCTCCTTCTCAGAATTGTACATAAAAATAAAAATACAAAATCTATGTGAAATACACACATATTAATTTTTATTATATACACGTATAAAAAAATATTTTTTTAAAAATGGCATGGCTGAGGCTCGAACCTGGGTTGATAGAATATCAGTCTGGTCACTTGTCCATTCGGCCACAGATGACCGTGAGCTCTCGTTAAAAATTAACATTATAATACATGTGCTATAGTCCAAATGTGACAGGGGTTGTCAATAATATTGTTTTCCGTCCGTTATTTCTCGTTTTCTCTCACCAGTGATCCAAATTTTAGTCAGAATTGCATCAATATTGGGACATTGTGAAGTTCTAGAAAGCAAAACATGAAACTGCTCTCGGAAATGAATATAAAAATCAATGCCAAAAACACAATCGGGGATTTGGGACTAAAAATCCCGATCGGGGATTATAGACAGGCATACTGTAGACACTTCCTTTTTTTAAAAACTATACTATTATTATTATTTTCTGATTTTTCATATAAGCTTCTCATATCATAATGAACAAGCTTAAAATCGATTAAAGTTGATTCAAAAGTCGGAAGGGGGGGAGGGGGGGGGGGGGGGAGGAATGACAATAAGTCCGAATAGACCCGAGGGCTAGCAGGAATTAAGTCCGGCTAGCCACTTTGTTAAGAATAAGCACTTACTCAAAATATTTTCAAAATGGCATTATAAATATTATACATATTTTTTACCAACAACATCAAATCACAAAGCAAGATCTGATAATAGAAAGAGTGATTTTTGTCAGTCTAAATTATGGTTTTACATACATACAGTATATGTGTACTCAGGAGTTATTACAGACTGGTAGGAGCTGGTTATCTTGCAAATCCATTACACACTGAATCTTAGCTTAAATTCTACACCAGCAAAAATTTTCCTCAGATTTGTTCTGAGAATGACTGTCATCTAAATGCATGTATGTAAACCTCAGCAAAATTTCTAGCAGACTGTATCAAATGTTATTTGGGGATTTGTAATAGAAAACATATCAGGTCAATATTTTAGTATAATTATATGCTGTTCCAGTGATAAAGCCCAAAACAGTAGATGGTATCTGATTATTTCACGATTACCTGTGATTCCATACAATATATGAGCTTTTATATATCCCCTATGATGTCCAGTATGGCATCAAAATAAAAAGCAGGTGGCTTTGTCTCTCCACCTTCTCCGGTCACAGCTTTGACTTCTGCGGTGTCCCAAAACACTCGCTTTTAAGTCCTGAGGATTGGTAATTGTTAGATTGATTATTTATATATGTGTAACATAACATAGTCAATACGAAACGCTATTCACTTGTAACTCAATTGATATCTAATTTTGACTTCAATAGTGTGATTGTAATTCTAGGGAAGAAAATTTTCTTTTTTTTTTAACCTCTTACTCTTTTCATACAGTCTAAAAAATTGTGTTGTTCTTGTATTTAAGGTAAAAAAAAAAAAAATTCTGCAAAGTCTATTGATTTTAAATTTTATTCTTAAGTCATCCTGACACAAAATTGTTTACTTTGCTTGTGGAGAGAGACTGGATCAAAATCTGCAGGACTATAGCAGCAATACTAATAATAATACAATAAACTATATCTCAAGACCAATCATGTACAGTCATGAGATTGGTTCCAGTGTGGTCTAAACAATGTCACATTATATGATCTTTTTAATTACAAAAATAATCTTTTAAAGCTCATTTTCTCTGTCTGTCAAGATTTGGCATGGAACACTGTGGTCTGTACATTCAAAGCAAATAAGCTACATTGTATATCATCATCATCATCCACAACTCTTGAAAAATACAATATCTCTGTGAACTACTGCCTTTCCATATTTTCTTTTGCATGACCTCTGAACAAAACTATTTTTAAACATTTTATCTTTTTGCAGTAGTGTTTCACAACTTGGATCTTCACCTCCAATGTGCACAAAGAGTGCTGACATTGATCTACATACTTTATGTCAAGACTATTAAACCCACACATTACAACTGTACATTACTAGATTTATCGAATACATACATGGCCTACATAAATCTATTGTAACTGTGTAATTCCTTATAGTGCAAAAACTGACATAGACGTCTAATTTTAGAGAACCCCACTGAGTCAGTCAGTGAGACTTAGATCTACACGATTTGATAGATCCAAGAACCAGTCAAGACCACAGGTTTACCAAGACAGAAGTTGGGGGTGGGCGGATTGCCTTTCACTTTGTTTAATGATGATGTAACCTAAATTTTTATAGAAAAATAGAATACTCACGGCGCACTTTTTTCACATCGCCGACACTCGTCACCGGTGCTGCTGGGTCGACTTTGTTGACGGCGTCTGTGATCGACACCCACCAAACTCTTACTAGTAATTTAGTAATTTCGATTCCTAATTCGGAATTTAGAAACATCGTTGTTCTCTCCAATCTTTTCTAGGAGTAACCTAGATCTAAATTCCTTGAGCGAAAATCGAACTTTTTTCGACTTCTTCGTTGTCTGTTGTAGGTCTATTAGACGTAAAATGGTTCTATATCATATTCGGGCCAAATTTACTCACTCTCGCAGAAGAGTTACAAACTTAACGCAATGCAAGTAGAGATTTACATTGTAACCATCCGCAGTTACGTACTTTCAGTTAGACTAGTTAACGCAACGTTTATGAATACCAAACTTAACGCAAATACGTTATAAAGTAAATACGTTAACTTAACGCAAAGAATTAGCGCAACGTTTATGAATACGGGCAATGGTCTCATACAAATCTTACTTGATTGATTCTGGAGCGCCATTTATTTTTTCGGGCGACGCAACTACTGGATCTCAGCTTTACTATTCAGCTCGACTGTGGGTCGCACTAAGATCTTGGTTTGATATGGGAACGGCTATACAGTAGAATTTCTTCCGCAGTTAAATCAATAACACCCGTCCGTCCATCCATCCACTCGTCCGTCCGTCCGTCTGTCTGTCTGTCTGTGTAACTATCTACCCATCTGTCTGTCTATTTATCTATTTTTCCGTTCATCCATCCATTCCTCTCTCGCTTTCTCTACTTCTCTATCCATCCAGTTGCCCTTTCATCTACCCGTCATACTGTCTATCTATCCATGTAGTGGAGAAATAATGTTTTCTAAGCATCATCAGAGGGATTTAGCCGTGTGAAAGCTTAAAAAAGCGTTTTTCTACTGCAGTATTAGCTAGTAACAGGTGTGATTAATGGTCTCAGAAAATTTAAAAGATTGTATGAGACAGAATCACAACTTTTAATATTTGTGAGTATGTTTTAGTGCCTGATAGTCTTAAAAGGGAGAGTGGCAAATCGGCAAATTTCAGCATCTTTAATCGCATACGCTCCTCAGAAATGAGGAGAAAGAACTCCCATCTTTGACTATCTTTAAGAATGTAGTGTTGCCTTTGGTTTGATGCCTTAGGTTAACCTAAGAGCGGTACATGTAATTTAACTGCATCTTTAACTGCATGTGTCCCTGATAAATGAAGAGATTGAAAGCCCATCTTTGCTATCTTTAGGTTTTTCTATATCTTGACTTTGGTATGGCTCCTTATTGTATTGGGGTTCGTCCCTATAGGGTTCGACATTCACTGATTAAATGTATCAGTGTCAGAAAGGAGATAGTCTTAAGCCTGTGAGCGGTAACTTGTCAAAATTTCGGCATTTTTAATCACATGTAGCTGTGCCAAATGAAGTGATAGAAAGCCCATCTATGACTACCTTCAAGATTGATATCTTGCCGTTGATATGGTGCCTTAGGTTATTGTTATGGGTCCCATTAGGGATCAGTATTCATTGTTCCATCCATAAGTGCTACAAAGGAGATAGTCTTAAAACAGAGTGCGGTAACTTACCAAAATTTGTCATTTTTGATCACAGATATCCCTGGCAAATAAAGAGATAGAAGGATATCTTTAATTATCTTCAAGATTGTAATCTTGCCTTTGGAATTGTATACCTTAGGTTTTTGTGGGTCGCTTCATTAGGGATCAATATTCACTGATCAAATGTTAGAAAGAAGATAGAGAGAGAAAGCAAAAGAGAAATGAAAAAAGATACTGAAAGAAAATAACACCAATAAAAAGAAACCGTTGTCTCCTTTTAATCTATCTATCTATCTATCTATCTATCTATCTGTCTATCTATCTATCTATCTATCTATCTATCTATCTATCTATCTA
>JBCEWB010085520.1:0-12666 GCA_039654565.1 Peronia peronii
CGTTAAAGAACCCTTGGCAGTTAAAAATCGATGAAAGAGTAGGCTGCGTGCCGCTGTCCGGGCAAAATTTCCAGATTTCTACCCACAAAATTTCTCAGCAAAAATTGGCAACTTCTAAAAAGCCGTAGAACATGTGGAAAAACTTGTTCTAGAAAATTTTGTAGAGAAAGATACGGAGGGAGATCCCAACGAAGGAGACAATGTTGTGGGTAAACCACACGAAGAAATAGAAGAACGTGCAGGAAGAAACACTTTCTAATGTACAAAAAACAGAAAAGTGTACAATTAGGCGAAACAACTACAGATTCTATCCTACGTCCCTTTCGCAATCGCCGTTGGTAGCATTTTCTACAGAACATGGAAGGTCTGCAAAAAACAAGAAATGTGGACAAATAACCCTGTACTGTCGGAAAACACTACACCACCAACAAAACAAGTTTCTATGTAAAAAACACAAGATCCTTTCCACATGGAGTAGCGGGATAGGCTTTGTTTGTACATATAAGTTGGACAACTCTTTTTTGTGCAATACTCTTGCTGGGTATATACAATGCAAGACATGTATGGTAGACTCCATATGGGTAATGGAGGGCTCGTAGAGGAAACATCCTTTAGCTAGGCCGTGGCTACCGTACTTCCTTGGGGTTTTTTTTGCGATTTAATCACTCATACAAAAAAAGTGGTCCAGACCCAAGGTACCTCCTCGGGTTTTTGTGATTTAGTCACTCATGCAACAAGTGGTAGGTAGCCGGAATTGGGGGGTAGCCCTAACCAAAAATACTCTCTCATTAGAAAAGAACAAATATCTAAAAAGTCCAATCTACCAATTTAATTTAAAGTTGGCGGCAGACAACAATTTTGAGCTAATAAAGTTAGCCTGTAAAATGGTGCCTTTTGAGGTGGATAGGAAGCTCCCAACAAAAAGTGGTCCAGACCCAGCGTACCTCGTCGGGATTTTTGTGATTAAGTCACTCATACAAAAAGTGGTCCAGACCCAGCGTACAACAGTTTTGTATCCAACAAAGCTGGGAGGCTCCCTGGGGGTAGGAAGCCCCCAACAAACATGTGAGCCAGAACCAGCCTGTTGTATACTACTAGTCCCTGGAAATGGAGGGTTCGTAGAGGATGTTGACCGTGGGCTATCGTACCTCCTCGGGGTTTTTGGCCCCTGGCAATGGAGGATGCTGGCCATGGTGCTCTCTCTTGCTGGGTATATACAGTGCAAGACATGTGCTGGGAGGCTCCATATGGACAATGGAGGGTCCACAGTGCTCTCTCTTGCTGGGTATATACAATGCAAAACGTGCTAGGAGGCTCCATATGGGCAATGGAGGGTTCGTAGAGGATGTTGGCCGTGAGCTAGTGTACCTCCTCGGGGTTTTTGGCCCCTTTTGTACACTACTGGTCTCGTTTCTTGCGATCCTCAGTACAACTAAAAGCTGCCCACTCACAGACCACGGAAAGCAACGGAACGGAACGCACTTTTTTCGTCGAAAAGATAACGTAGAGAACATCTATATTAACATTGTATTGTGGCCGTTTCAAGTGGACGGCCGCGGAAAGAGACGCGAAAAAAAAAAATCCGTGTCGCATGCGCTCTTTTTCCGCCATCTGTTGAGAAAGAGAGATGTCGTTTCAAATCAAGTTGATTCTCTCAAAGTGCTAAATTTCACTTTTCCCCTTCAAAACATGTACTTGTGTTTTCTCACAATACGTCACAACAAAATGGATGACCAGAAAGTAATTAAGCCTAGAGGCACTGGTTGTTTTGGCTCCTGTAGGTTTACAATTACAGACAGAACAGATTCTGATGGAACTTTTTTCCTTCACCAAATGTTTATGGTCTGTGGATGGGCAGCCATCACAGATATCGGATTGCAACCTGTTAAATTTTCCCCTCTTGTGAACTGAAATAACTTTAGATAGGCCCATTATTTAAAGCTTTAACAACGGGTATTTCAGTTGAAATCCATTTTCTACTTAATCCCTTCTTACCGTATTTCCTGTTCGAGAACTGAAACAATATAAGTTCAAGCTCTTCTGTTTGAAAATTAGTTTGTTTGTATTTCTGTTTATGTATCTACCCATTTGTCTATCCATCAATACTCCATCCACCTATCTATTCATCCATCCATTCTTACATCCCCTATCCATCCATCCATCTATATATCCATCCATCCATCCATACATCAACCATCCATCCATCCACTCTCACATACCCCATCCATCCATTCATCCATCCATACTTCACTCATCCATCCAACTACCCATCTATCCATCCATTCATCCGTCCTTCTATCTGTCTTTCTGTCAGTCTGTCTATTCGTCTGTCACTCTATCTAGCCACACGATTCACATATCTAACGATCTGTTTGCCTATCGTTTTGTCCAGTAGTAAAACCTGTTATACAGTGCTGGGTGTATGTCTGTTGCATCTCTGGTCTTATGTCTTAATATACTCCGTTAGACTGATCATTTTGGCTTCTTTCTTCTGCTATATTATACATATCAACACATGCTTAACCAATGTCTCCTCTTTCGCCAGAGAGCTGCAAATTTTTCCATCTTCCTGTGTTTTCTCTTCGGTTTTTTGTGGGCAGTCATGCCCCTTTTTGGATGGAACGAATACTCACTAGAGGGTATAGGTAGGTAAACATACTTAGATGTTAGTCAGTTATTCTCCTTGCACGAGACTGCTAATGGTCAAACTATTTAAACGTTTCCTACTGGGGAATTATTTTAGAAATATGCCTGGGCATACACTACACTACCTATTATTCATCTCGAATCATTTTTGACAGACCAAAAATGAAAAAAAAAAAAAAAACAAACAAAACAAAGCAGACACATCCAAAAACAACAACAATGACAACAAAACACGCGGAGTGGACTTGGTTTAACTTATACTCCTGATTGAATGGTTACTCACAAATTAACTGTAGGCACATTACGTTTCTTTAAGGAATCATTGTATTATTCTGGCAAAAGAATGTAAATGCATGATAACTTTTAGCATCAAAGATGCCCATATCCATTCTATGAAAGTTACGTACAGGAAGATATGTTATGCAAGCTTAAGAATATATATATTTTTTTTAATGATTCTACATTACAGTGATATACTTTTGATTTGGAATCATTTCTCAGAGTAATAATATTTATATTTCGGAATCATTTCTCACAGTAATAATAATTCTATTTTGAAGAAAATAAAGAAATTTTCAAGGTCACAAAATTAGCAGGTTACTTTGTAGTCGAGAAGACAATAACAAATCAACCAATTTGTCTCGCCTGATTATGAATTGACGGTAGCAGTGTTCCTCCAAGCTTCCAGCTCGGTCTCCACACGCTAAGGAATTGGATATATAAAAGATACTGACTGATGGAAATTTCATTACTTTCTCGTTAATCTGGTTATTTGCATTACATGCACATAACTGCCACATCGAGACACAAGAAAGTGAATGGATGGCCTTCGTTCGCACAGAAGCCACTTAACACTGAATAACCAAAACATTAGTTCGAAAAATCCGTATTTATTCGAATTTCACATAAAGAGGAGTTAAGAGAAATTAATACTGGACTGACAGAGATTTGTTCGAGTGATCCCTGATTTATTTGGGCTCGACAGCAGTTCTGCAATTCAGAGTGCCGGTATCCTTGTTTTCTTCATAAAATTACCTTTGTAGTATTTGCCCCGTGATATAGAACTGATCTCATTCACATCAGTTCTCTGTTATTGTTAACCATAACATTATGGGATTTGATTATCCAAAAGGGCAGCCTATACGAGTCGAGCATTTTTGTGTTCTTTTATCCAATATATCCTTTGTTGTTATTCTGTTATTTTCCCAGGTATTGCCTGCAGTGTAACTTGGAATAGGAAAGACGCGTTGTACAACAGTTTCATCGTGGTGCTTTTCATTGCTTGTTTTTTGATGCCTCTGATAGTTATGTGTTTCAGCTACATCAGCATCTACTTCACTGTAAGTGACTTGTCACACTTGACCAATGTTAATGGTTCTCTTATGAATCTATGTATTTTTAGGAATACCGTTTTCATTCTGTCTTTTTTCACATCTGAACTTCTTAATACAGTGTAAAAATTGTCTGTAAATTTACAGCCATTAAAATTTGCTGTGAACCTACCACCGGTTTATCGTTATAATTTACGACAAACTTTTTGTTGCTGTCATGTAACGGCATACGTTCGGCATTTTTTGGCTGCCAATCTTTTGTCCAAATTTAAAATCATAGCATTTTACAGCAAGACAGCTTTTTGCTGTGATTTTACGGTATAACTTTAGCATTTTTTGGTGCTAAAGTTTAGCCATATTTTTACTCTTTTTAACACTGTATTCATCCTTCTCATATTTTATGCCGTGTTGACCAACTGGTAAACATTTCCGTCGATTGCTATAACATTTAACAGATCTTCTTGTTTCTTCCACCCCCTTCAGATTTCATCTTTCGGAAAGGCATACAGGATCTAGGGCCTGCAATTGTTTACTGTTTTGTATCATGTTACTTTCGCCCTTTACTTTCTGTCAACTCTATAGTGGTCCATGTATGTTAGAACTGGCGTGATCTGCCTGTGCCCTTTTTTTTAAAGCAGTTGTGAAACGTATAGTTTCATGTTTGTGTCATGGGATTGTTAGTTAGGCCTATGATCCAGGACTATTTTGCCTGTCTTCCGAGACCTGAAACTTGCATTGAGCCGTTTTATCTTTGCATTGTGCTTTCATCATGGGCCTTGTTTACGATAAGGGTATACGGGGAAACTAACGTTCACCCATATCTTACGGTTACAGTCTTGACAAGCCTTTCAACCTCCTGAGGGTGACTATCTCAGCCGCTGTTCCCAAGGCTACGGGTAATTGAAATCTCGGAAGGATGGCAGTTGCAATTCTCATTGCAAATGATATGGACAGTGAGGATCAATTACGAAACTAAAGACGCCTAAGCTTCGGGGCTTTTTGTTTATTGAATGTTACTCTGTTATTGCTGATTGCATGGGAATCTCCCTCAAATTAATAGTTCAGGCATAAATGTTCCAAAGTACAGGTCGGTCTTGGCAATTAAAGAGAGCTCAAAACATCAAGTTGCATAGTTCCCAGTCCATGTTAGGTTTTGATTTCAGATAATATGGCACTGGGCACTGTCTGGCCGACTGGAGCATGACAAAGAACATGATTTGGCCATCGTCTCGGCAACTCTGTAATTATATGGTCTGGTTTTGAATGAAGATCTATCGAACCGTTTATATCGCATTTCCCACTGACTCACTCGAGCATACAGTGTGAACATGTCGTGTTTTGGATTTTTGATTGTCTTTTTGAGAAATGATTGTGACTGGTTTAGGGAAGAATCGTCCACTTTTCATGTTTTTTTTATTGCCTATTTGAAATTGTATTCGTGTATGTGCTTATCTATTGATTTATTATTATTATTTTTTTTACAGTGTGTTAAGACGAGACAAAGCGACTGTCTGCTAACTTGCCATATAAAGAACTCACGAGATGCATTTTGTCTTCTGCAAATAACATTAACATAGTAGAAAAGGGAACAAAGCATTGCTGGTGTTCTGCAATATAAGCAAACCCAGGACAGAGCACACTTCTTCCGTCACTACTCCTATTAACTTGTGTCCTTTATGCTCTGCCTTTCGAGCTATAATCTCGGAGTTCCACTATATGTATGCCTCACAATTATATCAAAATACTAAATAAAAAACTAAACTGCAACCTTTTATATTTCCGTCATTAGGTCAGGAAAATTTTCCGGGGTACTTTCATCAGGACATTGAAGAAACACTACACCATCGAAAATCGGATGGTCAAGACTGTCGTTGTGATGATTGGTAGGTATATATAGCTTTTGATGACAGTATCGCCAGTCCAGGGATTAGAGGCCGCTTGTCTCTTATTAAATCAATTTGTTGCTACTCCTCTTCGTATTATTCCGTATGAATAACAGAAATGAAAAAGACCCAAATGGATGACTTATTTTATGTTTTTGGCATCAATAAACAGAATCACTCCACAATTTGTAAGAGACAATGGGATATTATTGACACTCCAAACATTAGTGATTAAAATTGTGATAAAATTGTGATTGCATATGTAATTAGTTATTTCCAGTGCTATAGTGCAAAAAAGAAAAAGAGAGAGAGAGAGGAGGAGGAGGAGGAAGAAGAGGAAAGGAAGATGAAGAAGAAAAAGAAGAAATTAAAACATATGCGTTGAATGGTTGTTCAAAGTCTTGGGATAGAGGGGTCTTTGTGATTTCATAAAGACATACCTTGAAAATGATAATGAACATCGCTAAGATATAGCTGGCCATGAAGAATATCAAACGCTGTCATGATTGAAATAAAGAGGAAACACTGGCGGGAGAGAAAAAAAATATTTTAACAAATTTTAAAGTTCTGGAGAGTATCTTCAATCTGCCATGGCAATGTGTTATCCTACACCTACAGTTTTGACTACTTTTCAGATCTCTTTGGAGTTCAAAACTTTTGGCTGTTTTTAACCGTGTTCCTTTAAATGCCTCCCATTAAAAATATCTTTGAAGCATATGGCATGGACATCTCCGTCGTTCGCATGGAGAGACTGTTTAAATCTATTTCATTTTGTCAGTTTCATAAACTATTATAAATGTAATTATCATGGCGTAAAAATATTCCAGCATGAGATTTGTAAAAGATCACTGTTTTCTATTATTCACGTAACATTGTTTTGTTGTGAATTTTTTATGTGTAACTGATTATAATCTCTTATTTTCCTTCATAGGAGTTTTCTTGGTCTCCTGGATACCCTATGCGATTGTTAGTTTCACCAGTGCGTTTGGATCCGGCATCCCAATGAGTCGATTAGTTGAAACAATTCCAGCTTTGATCGCCAAAAGCTCCTGCATTTGGAATCCAGTCATCTACGTTGTGACAAACAATCAATTCAGGTCCTCCCTCATGGCTTGGATTCCATTCACCACTCACATATCCTTAAATCCACCAAAAGAGGTCAATAGTAAAGATGACGGTGAAAGGGTTAACAATGGCAGTCTCCACAATGTTGTTCAGGAAGACCGTAAACAACTAAAATTTTCTGGAGGAATCAGGAACAATATGGATAATGCCGGATCTGAAGACAGGAGCATGACTACATGCCAATGGAAGATGAGCACAACAACTGTGAGCAAGTCTTTACATCCCTCCGCCAGTTTGAACGTTACCGCTAGCACCTCAGTCAATACTGGCGAGCACGACAAATCTACAGCTGAATCTTTCATCGTTACCACCTCCAGTGGTACACAGGTTTTCGTGTTGGACTCAGATTGCCCTGGCCAGACTTCACAAACTGAGGATGATGTCCCTGTCGGGCAACCTGACCAACGCTGCAATGACGAAGAGCAATCTTACATGCCTGAGTGCGGGTAAAAAGAAGTAATCCACAATCCCATTACAATGTTAATATGTTCAATTCTAAAATCTGTGATGGTGTCTCTCCAAACACAAGTGGATCAGATAAGAAACTTTCTGAAGGGGCAATGGAGAAGCAACATTAACGGTCCTCCAGAAAGCCGTCTGATCTCATAAGGTCACATTACCTCCTTTTTATTAAAGGACACACTGTGAGACCCAAAATTTATTCTGAATCCCAGATACATTCTGTCCAAGAAGCTCGTCACTCCATGTTGAAGGAGTCTCCCTGCCGCTTTACTACGAGAGAGGGAGAATCTATCCGAAACTAAGATAGGACACTCAACATTCGATGGAGATGCCAAGACAAACATCCTTTTATACATCGCTCTGACGCGTTGTCTGAAATTACGGAAACACACTTTTTGAAATGCAAGAGGAATTCAATATCAAGAATTAATGAACCGAAAGAAGCATTCTCACGAAACTGTTGTAATACGGCTGTTTGTCCGCATAAGCTCAGACTGTGGAACGTTTTTTGTGATGTGCGACTGGAGTAAATAAAACTGCTGAGTGCATTAAGTTTGTTAGGTGTAGTATTATATTTCACAACTGTTGTATCTTATGATGCCTGGCAGTTCTAGATCTCAAGTCCTTCATTTCTCTCACATTCCATATGGCTATATTTCACTGACTTATTTTCTCCACAATTCTTCTCTGCCACCTGTGGCTGGAAAGGAATGTGGCAACGAGCATTAATTTGTGTTGCATGACATGACAACGATCCAAATCTCCGGGAACATAACAAGGACGATGAATAGATATAAACGTAGAAGACTAAAACAAACAAATAATATCAAAAGTTATCAAAACGAAAATTATAATCATTGTTATATTCTTGGGAGACAATAGCCAAAATAAAGAGCTCAAACGTAGCAATCAGGACTGTTGTACAGACAAGTATGTGCTCATAACATTCCACTAATTTCAATTTCAGTTCTGATACCACAGCGATCGCTTATATTGTTATGTACCAAATATTGTTGTACAGTATTATCATAATTCAGTTGTTAGGGGAATCGCCTTGTGCTTGTGATATACATACACATAAATATATTATTGTATATACATAAATATGCCCGCCCTCAAATTGTGATATCTAGTTATACATGTTGCTTTGATGTTGCTGATGTTCATTAGCTCACCAAATAGTATGTGCCGTACAGGTATTCTTTCCGCCTATCGAAGTTCTCACCGACATACCAATTAAACAACAGTTTATGTGTTTTCATTTTGAAGCCCACCATGATAGTGTCATGCGATTCAACAGGCGAAAACGTATATCTGAAATTTCAACTGTGAATTGGATTAGATAATGCTGAATGAATGTGTGAGTCGTTTTCTTAATAAGTCGCTTCTTCATTTCAATAATTCAGTTTTTGGACATTATTATGTAGCAGCGGTATTTTCCTTAAAATTGTTTACTACATATGAATGAGAAATGTTATTTAGAAAAATGGGAGGCATAATTAATTATTGTAGATGTTGTTACTGTAGATATTGTTGTTATTGTCGTTGTTGTGTTGTTATTGTTTTTGTTGTTCCAAACTATCGATAATAGGTGAAGGCATTCAAAGCGAATGCATAGTAATGTTTTATTATAGTATATACAAATAATGAGTGCTATATAAACACTAATTAGCCGGAACTGGAAAATCAGGAAATGGCTGAAGTATTTTTATTTTTAATTTTCTGTCGACAGTTACATAATGTAAATGTGATTTCAACACTCATGCAACCCACATCAACGTAATTTTACAGGAAAAGCAAAAACCGATGTAACTGATAACTGTGAATAGATTTGTTTGAAATTTGAAAATAACATATTGAAATATGATATAAAATTATATAGTTTGTTTGTTTGTTTGTGTTGGGGTTTAACGGCACATCAGCACGATAACGGCTATATTGTGCCAAACACGGTGGGTACATTCATATAGTTCACATTTTGTAATCGTGAAGACGGTTGTTCAGATTGTATGTGGGTTACAGGATTATTTCCCTAAAATATTCTGGAGTAACACTCCGGTATGTGTAACTTGGAGGTTTGTTGTTTTTCTTTATATTCTACCTTAATAGATAGGACGATGGATACAGGAATGCTGCACTCATTCCATTTTCAAAAACGTATAACCGATATTATGCCGTTTGATAGTAATTCGTATACATGATTTGTCGAACAAACAGAATGTTTACTTTAACCTTTCACAAAACAGAAAGTGGAAATAACTAGGATAATGTAAAATACAGCATAAAAAAATATTAACACCGTTAAAATTTGAAATTAAAATATTAAACGCTACGCAATCTTAAAATACAGAACTACACTGTTCATGTACACTTTAATTTTGAAAAGAAAAAAAATAAGCTAGTTAGTGATAAACTTTCCTTTGTGAAGTTAAGCATTCTTACATTGTAAGATACAAGTACAAAGATAAAAGCGATATAAATGTAGTATATTGTATCTAAATGCGTGGGTATTATTCGAAAACATTTATTCATTTAATCACCCAAGATTCAGTTTTGTCCAATCTTTATACATAATGTCATGATTTACAAAGGCAGTACAAAAATCCTTTGACTGACCTCACATAGGATAAAAAGTGGACATTGTCAACAGGGCTTCTTTAAGTACTCAGTGAAACAAAAACAAAGCAATGTACATTAATTAATTAAGTATCCAGATGCATAATATTTCTTAGCATGACCAGGACATGAAAGGTACGTCAGAGGGAAATAAAGTAAAGATCAGTTGACAAGAAATATTTCAGTCTGTCGCTTCACCAGCAATAGGCAGCTGCTGGAAAAATGTGTGGTTGTTAACAGAAATAAGCTTAGCATCACATAAGGATAACCGGTCGGCCGTCTTTGCCTCGGTTTCTCCAGGTCTTTCCCTGTGAGTTTCCAGACGAACCTATGCTCAGTCTGACCTTCTTTTCCCTCGAAAGAAGCCAAGCTCAACAGGCTGCTGGCTGAAGTTAGATTTCATACAAATAACAGCAGGCTTCTGATGGTAAATAGGTATTTCCGTCACAACCTTTGAATTCTTTTCTCCATTCTCATTCTTCTCAAGGTTTTTAAGACCGGTGGATAATTTCTGGAAGTGAAAAAAGTCCTCCTCTGTCAAATCAATGACGTCGTAAGGTTGTTTCCACGCTCAGCAGCCCGAATTACGACCTACAGCATGTGTAAATAGCGGTATGTGCTTTGCCACTCTCGGTATCACCGTGTCGACAGAGTCGTTTTTATTTAAGTGTAACCTCTCTGGAGAAAACAATGCTCGATTTCCTGAAGAGAAGTACTTCTTTATGCAGTTCCATAACACTGAAGCCATCTGCCTCTTTCGAGTTTGCCCCGCGTAGTTATCAGAGACGGCAAGCTCCAAATACTGAGAGAAAAAAACAACAACATCGGAAGCACACATGTCATTCTCACTTCACTCTTTCTTTTGTCCTCACGAGAAAAAATACCCCCATAGTGTATGGCCGGCGACTGTCAACTGTTACTGGTCGTCGCACACATACCTTTAAAATGCGCCGATTTCAGAGACGCTGAAAAATCCAAATTCTCGAGGGGCTCTCCGAAGAATCTCTTTGAAGACGAGACCATAGACATCCTGCACTGCTTGCGCCAGGTAGGCCTCTTCTAAATATGAAACGTTTAACATAAAAGTATAGAATTACAACATGCAGTCGGCCGTATGTTCACATCATAACGTTCCTTTTAACTTCCTTTTACAATTCTTGATTGTTCAATTATTACTACTACTAATAATATACTTTGTGCATACATCCCTTGACATATTTTTAGTTCAATTTTAACTTGTTAAGGTAATATATGCTTTGCTAAATTTTAACTCAGACGCGCGGTAAAACCGCAACACAAACAAACAATCAAACACCAGATAGTGAATAGATGATGCTGAGTGTGACAAAAATAGCAGACACATTCCTACATCTAGGGAGAGTGCATGCGGTGATGGACGATCCCTCAGGCCACTCCTAGATATTCGTGGTGCCCCAATCCTATATCACGCACACGCCGGATTGTTGCTTTGTACAGTGTAGAGCATCAAGCCTATAGCCATCGTTAGAGCAGTGTTGCACAACATTTCATATGAAAGTGCGATACAGGGATAATTCCCAATGCGATAACTCGGTTATTTTTTGACAGATCGGGGTAACGTTTTGATACAACAAGGACGGAAATCCATACTAATAAAAAATATATACCTAAAAGAAAAAGAAACGTTCGAATATTTTTTGGGTTACAGGAGTATTGTTCCATCGACGATAAATGATCTTTGGCACAGATCACTGCAGCGGGACCAATAATCGAACCTTAGTGCTCACTGATGAATTCGGGAATAAAACATTATGCACCAAATCCCTTCACCTACGGTGCGGCCAAGTAGAAATATTCTTTCTGCCTTGTTTTTCGTTTTCGTTTCATTTTCTTCTTCTTCTTTGCTTCTCTTTTTTTTTTTTAGTTGTCTGCTTCCCCACCCCCTCACCTACTTCTCTTCCTTGCCTTCCAACATGCGAATTCGAGAGGTTCTTTTAATTTTTAACATTTTAATATTAGTGTTGTGTGACAGTTTAGAAAAGTATAAAACTTATACAAACCTGAAACATTTATTGATAACTCATGCTCTATGTTTCGGTAAGTCTCCCGAAACTTGTCAGTCTGACGTTTAATCGGCGCTTGCTCAAAAATGACCCTAATTTTAACTCTGTTATACCTTTAATGCTTTTCCATCAGGTATTATAATATTGATTTTTGTGACACAGTGATTGACCGTCACCAGCTGGATATTATTGATGTATGGAAATTACTTTTTTTTTACCTTCCATGCTTTGTTATCATCTTTTAACTTTTAATAATGCACTAATGTCATTGTAATTTCACATTGTGTCGTTCTTAATGTCGTTTCTCTAGTGTTTATTTAATGAAATTATCATATGATTAACTTTCAAATGTCAATGTTCCTTCAAACATTAAAATGGGAGTTTTTTGTCAGCCTGCCTTTCGATTCATCTACCGACTGTTGTGATTTTATCCAGTCATGTTATCTTATCTCCCTTCCGCTTTATCTCTCTATCTCTCTATCTTTCTATATCTCTATCTATCTATCTATCTATCTATCTATCTATCTATCTATCTATCTATCTATCTATCTATCTATCTAT
>JBCEWB010085531.1:0-12666 GCA_039654565.1 Peronia peronii
CCTCTTCTAGTGGAACGTGAAAGGTGAAACTTTTTTTTTTTTTTTAAAGTTTTGTAATTAATTGTTCTCAACAGTCGTAGCTTGTCCTTAGCAAATGAAAGAGCAGTATTATGATCTACACAACTGCTACACCAAACACATGATTTCTCGTTATTGCAATGTTTCTGTAACTTAATCATCAACGATAATAATACATTATGAAGACAGTCTTTGAGAATGACTCTAAAGCAAAAGCCACGAGTTACTACAAACTTTCAACTAGAAATTAGGTCAAGAGATATTCACTGCAATCTATCAACTCGACTCATCCCTTTAAAAGAATTAAAAGAATGCTTTACCCCTCAGTAAATCAGTATGTAGGCACAAACATTAACAAGAAAACCTTTCAGTGAAGTTTAAATGGGTTCCATTTGATGACCTTCTCTCCTAATTCCACAGGTAATGACTGTGCCGTGCTGTTCATCCATTATTTAAGGCCGCATACGAAAATGTGAGCGGAAGTTTTATGACAGGTAGGACTCGCACGGTGCCCGTTGCATGTAGATCTACTCTCTTCTAGCTTGAAATCTGACTTATTCACCTCGTTCTGCTTGGGCATATGAGTATTACAATTCTGGAAGACATCCGTGCTCTAAAGACATAGTCCTATGTAAACCGAATAACAGTGGATGTTTTAGAGGAAAACCAGATTTGCCATTTCGATATATTTGGAAGTCTTACTTGAAACGATTCCACACCTACTGACACACATGAGTAAAACAGCAGTGGATGGATTTGCCTGTCACTCATGAGCAAAAGAGAACAGTAGGAAAAATCAGACCAATACAATTACATTGAATGAATTACACCTGCGGGTACTGCAATAGGCCATGCTGATCAAACATCGATAGACCTAATCACGGAAGTCACACTACAAGAGCTGGAGAGGATGACCAATCTAAACACTTGTCATTAGGACATCGATACAGACTGTAAAGTTTTTCAGCGTCCACAGGCATAGAGTCACAGAGTGGGCGTATTTATCCTACGTGACTGGATTTTTGTAAACACATTAACTTTAATGAATTTGAGAAAGCATTGCGAATTTAAGATGTGGTCACTCCCTAATTTTGTTCAGCGAAGTGCATAATAGTTTGGTGTCAGTGGTGTGGCCAGTCTTCTACAGGTATTAAAGGTAACTGATTTATATGCAGAGCCAACAACAACAACAGCATCATTGTAAGAAATCCTGGAGGAAAAGGTTAAGGCCAGGGAAAAGAAATACAGAGCATTGTGAAAGACGTCGCGCACACTTAAATATGGATGATCATTGACCTGGGTGTGTCTGTATAACATAAAAGGTATGGGTATTCATTCATCAATGCAGATACAAGCCGATTTGTATTGAATATATAGAAAACTTTATCGGTAACGTAATTTTACCATATAGGCGGATTTTTGTTCACTATCTTCACGTAACATTTAATCTGATGTCATTTTTTTTTTTTTTTTTTGCACTGATTGTGAAGGACACCGAGTTGGGGGCCGGAGATGCAGAAGAGCCTTTTCTGTTGCATTTTGTTTACAATCGAATGGTTCAACAGAAAGAACTATGACGAAGACTGAGACCTGTATGTTCCATAGTCCGTGCTATTGCAGCCATCTGTGAGTACAAAACGCAAGGACATGAAATGGGAATAAAATGACTATACTGGTTGAACCAGTGTTGAATTTAATGAGACTAAAAATCTAAAGCCACCGAAAGGAAATTAGCTCTATAAGTATGTAAAATTTCACAAGATGTATCTTTCCTAATAAAGTCTCCAGATATGACACAAAATTTGGCTTTAAAATTATTATTATTATTATCTGAGAGACAGAAGATTACAGAACTTCTCCATCTACCCATCTCCATTATAACTGATGTCCTCAGGAGACACAGTCATGCCTGTCTTGTTTAAGACACACAAAGGGCTGGTCTTACAGACAATGACACCATGCGTTGATTTCCTGGACTTGCACTTATGGATCTGAGGAGGTTAGACTCGGGCTTATTGGGCCTTTGATCAGTGAATGTAAGACTACTACTGCTAGCTGAAGAAATAACAGGGAAGTCTGATACAAGTCAGTGATGAAATGGAATTGACTTTGACCAAGAGAATATTCACAATAATTTGATGGAACAATACTGGGGAATAGGAAAGCCACAGCTTCCTATCTAGAACATAGGAACACTATATTATTATACCGTGAGAGTGACCTCTATTGTTGCTATGGTAAGCAAAGAAAGCCATAAGCCTTAGGAAAAAGGGCTAAAATCGTGATCGGTTGTAAAACTACGAATCAGCCACAAATAACACTGAAAGTAAGAATGTTATAACAACTGGCTTCCAGTTTATGTCACCTCCCTTCGTAAGAACAAATCATGAACTTTAATAGTCAAAATGTCTAAAATCAGTTTCCTTCCGCTATAAAATCTAGCCTATCTGGTCGATATCACGTCATAATAACACACAGACACGCCACTCTCTCTCACACACATATTCTCTCTCTCTGACCCACACACATAATATGTACATTCACACACACGCACACAACATACAGACAGTTAAGAAACTAAGAAGTCGGGTGGTTACCACTGGAGACTTCAAGAGTCAAACATCTGGTCCACAGTGACAACTTCCTTCCGTCCAGCAATCGATACCCGCTCGGGCTTGATTCTGGCCCTCAGCCCGGAGTTCCGGGGGATCCAGCGCCTGACGGAGGATAAGGGGATACGATGGTGGACGCGTAAGCCGGGCCAAATCCCCCATTGTGCTGCAAGGGCTCAGAAGAGGGATCAACACGTTCACAGAGGTCTGGTCCCTTTGTGACACATCCGTCGTTATCCCCTTGGCATTGGCCACACAGGTCACGTACGTCAGGCCCATTACCTCCCCTCGAAACTGGAAACAGCTCGAGCACTCAGACCACCAGTTCTCATCATCTTTTTGCTCATTTCGAAGGCATTAAGATGACCATTATGGTCACTCCACTGACCACCTACTTGCTCATCTAATTACTCATAGCTACGCAAAGACAGATCAGGCTTATTTTAACTCAGTGTCTACATCGCCTATAGTCTTAGCCAGATGTTGTCTACTCAACCCGAAGTTGTGTCTTTCTGCATGATGATGACCATCATAATTGTACGCAATATTCATTCACTTTTTGGCTCCATCGGTAAATCTGTGGAGGGAATATAATGACCTTCCCGACTTATTTATTTATTTATTTATTTATTTAATTTATTTATTTATTTGGTCGTTGTTGTTATTTTAGTAGTTGTGCTTATTGAAGTTGTCTATTGTATCTCTCGACGTTCTTGTTTTTATTGTTTTTATTGTTTCATTCAGTTTGTATGGCGCAAAAATAACACATTCAATTCCACTCTATGTATAATCGTCAGTATCATTATCATCGTCGTTATCATTTTTTCTTTTTTTATAAATGCCTTCGAATTTAAGTCATAATATACTGTCTGACAGTAACAAACTAAATGCATTAAAAGAAAGCAAACTTTAACTTTGGAGAACTGGTAAATCAACAATTAAATAATTTCATGGAACTTGCCAATGTTCAAGCTAGATTGGTTGTTTGTCAGGGCAACAACAACAACAACAACAACAACAACAAGAACAACACGAACAGCAAGAACACAAACAACAACAACAAAAGAAACAAAATATAAATGGGTTTCGCTGTGTATGGATTGGGTATTCCTGTATATTATATTCCATCATCACCATTTTATAGCACTATATTACAATTCCTGATGGACTGTTTACCGGCAGTTTATTTAATACACTGAAAGATACAAACAACGTTCTGTAGAATTCCATAAAATAAACACTGAATAAAATTATGGTATTGGCCAGATTTTCCAAACCTTTTGGTTCTTCATCCAGGAAACAAGAAATAAATCTTTCTACCTGCCAGCAACCAGCTGTGAGACATTTGATCGACAGTTGGTTTTCCATGCCATTGTAAGGCAATTGTGAAGTTCATTAAACGGATGATATCACAAACGTTACTTATGTAATATTATGTGATAATCAATAACATTTTTAATTTGCAACCCTTAGAACGTATTGGTAGAGAACCTTGACGGGAGATCTTATAAATGTTACCACTGAACTCTGCAGTAGTCGATTGTGAGCGCGGACATTTAGTCATACGATTAAGCAGCTGACAGGCACGTTTTCTTATAGTATATCCTATAATCAAACGTTTCTGTTTTTTTTTTTCTTTAATGCAAAGGCAATTAGAGTCACTGCTCGTGTCCAAACAGTATCTGTCTAGTTTTCCTGATTATTCTGGTTTCCAGCAAATAGGCTTGTTCCGACCGTACGAAACGCTGGAAATCCCCGCAGACAGGCAATCCAGACTATTCACAGATTTGCCTCACTTTTCGGTTTGACCCTGCAAGGGTGGGTAGGAAATGTATGACTAAAACTCTTCCCTGTGAGCCTATTGAACCTAGATACCCTCCAAATAGCAATAGTAGTGAGTAGTGTTAATGATTGAATGACGCAGGAAAACGCCTGACGTACTTCTGGCGATGTTTTTTCTCCCGAAATCTTGTGTTCTACTATTGTTCTGGGACTTCGTGGTGGAGCTAAACGTACATAAGGGAGTGTTCTATTTTTAGCAGAGGTACAAACACTGCGTTGGGGATTTCCAGGTCTGTGCTTAGTCGAACATAAACTCTTGCTGTGCGATCAATGAGCAGCTGGTACACTGTGTCTGTGCACTTCGACAACATTTTGAGTATCCACTTCATTAAAAGTGCATAACTCGCCACCGCTCAGGGAATGACCTTATCTTTTTGTCAGCACTTTAACATTGCTCAGGTAACGTCAGATATGCTGTCGTGTAGGCAGAGGCTCTACAGACCAAACACGAAAGGTTTATAATGATACTAGTGGGAGAATGGCTACCCCAAAAAAAGATTCAGATAAAAAAAAAAGTTTCCTTTGCTAATGAAGAGTCACATGTGGCTCCTCAGTTCAGGGAAGGTGCGAACCAAAGACACAACATGAATTCTATTCTCAGATTATAAGGCACTGCGCCTAATGCTCAGACTAATAGTAGGTTTATTTTCCATTAGCCTTGTTTTTTTTTTTGTTTTTTTTATTTGAATGTCTCAACCCGAAAGCAAAGTTATATATGCACCACCTTTTTTTGACCAGATCGACATCGATTTTCACTACCTTCTGTTCTAACCAATGAAACAACAGCGTTTGCAGTGAACTTTAAAAAAAAGAAAGCGTGGGAGGGAATGGAGGGAACAAAAGATGGCATGGACTGTTTGCTTTCACAACAAAGACAAGACGCAAACTGAACTTGATATTGATCTTATCAAATTAGCCTGCTCAAGATCGCTGATTCTGACTGCCTTTTCTCGCCGCCGCCCTGGACACTGTCACTATTTGAGCTGGCATGAACCACAAATTGGGTTTGTCACTGCTAAAATGGGAAGATCCATATCTTGGTTTTTTCTCTATTATAACTGACATGAACCACAAACAGGGCTTGTAAATTGTCAATTTTACCTCTGTGCCTGAGACCGTACTAAAGCCCTGCCTGAGCAGTGAGATCAAGACTTTCCCTTGTACGAGAACTCAGTGAAGATCAAATGTCTGATTTCCTTCCAGAGACAGGAATACCATGACGACTTCCTGATTATATCGATCTTTCCCCCTTCTTCTCCACTATCACACCGCTCCACCGACGGGTGGAGCGCATATACAGGATGGCAATCAGTTAATATTCGTTGTTATTTCTCCACTCGGGTTAAATGACAGCAGTGAAAGTTTGTTTTTTTTTCGCAATAGGGCCATTCCTTGTCACTTCACAAGACTCAAAGACGTTGTTTTTTTATCAGCTGTGTGCGTTGTCACAATCCGAGTGGTTGAAAATTGCCGTCCTGCCCAGCAGAAAGAAAATAAAGATGAGAAAGAACAATCATGATTTTTATGAATTATATTCTTTGATCATCCTTAGAACACTCAATTATGCATAGAAATATGCTCAAAATTATTTTTCAAACAAAGAAACAGATTTCAGCTTCCTCTGTGTGACAAAGTTAAGTGCGTTGTTTCTACTTGTGCTTTTCCCCCTAGCTCTGGGGAACACTAGGTGACCAGCCTAAGGGTTGCATGGAAGTGGATTTAGACGAAAGAAACAAACAAGAAAGGTCATGGTGCATTCAATGATCGCCATTCCCAGGTCTGTCACTTTGTTGCGCTTGCTGGTTCTGGATAGTCTGGACATTTTTTTAAAATGACTGGCAGCCTGTTCGTTAAGCATAGGGAGTACAACTGAGATGAACTAGTAGCACTCATATTATTATATTCAGGAGAGTGAGAACGAGAGACAGACAGAGAGATCAATCCGCCCATCACAGTATCGAGAAAGGACAATGTTTATCTGAGTTACCTTCTATATACGCCTTTCAACTACCTGGAGGCGGTTATCTCTTTTATCTGTGTGCATACATGCGTTACAACATAGCACTGGAAGTTTTACGTCGCCTGCATCCATGTTGTCTTTAATCCAATTGTGCAACATAGTACAGACTACAGTCTTGCTTCACCGTTATGTCTTTCTCTGAGTTTGACAGCTTCACTATCACTGGACGGTTCGTGCCCGGAAAGCTTTGTCGGTAGGTGTAAAAGGGAAAACATTGAAACCAATGACATTGATCATTCAGTTCAGAGACATACAGGTGAGGATTCTGGAAGACGAAATAAAATGAACTTTCAGTCTGTCCACTGACTCTTCGGCTGAGTGACAAATAAAGCATTTATTGTTTAGTTTATGCCAAAGGACTTACAACATGTCGAGACTTTGTACTCTAAATCAAAACCATACAAGCTTGACTCTGTTTCTTGATAAATAAAATCATGCTAGCATTTCTTTTTATTGCGAGCAGTGTTTGACTCGTATATAACGCTCACGGCATCAGCTCTTCCTGCATATAAATGTCTCACATAACCGATAAAAAAAAATCATTTCACATGATGGTTTCAAAATCGAATGGAATGCCATTAGTTTGATGATTTCCAAAAGAACTTGTTTGCTTCATTTTTTTTTCATTGGAAATTATCTCAGAATAAAATCAATAACATCTATTACATTCTGGGGAAATCCAAGTTCTGTCTACCCACTTAAATGCGATTATATAGACTAATAGCAAACAAACCTCAAGTTTGACACCAGAATGGGTG
Organism: Peronia peronii; assembly: GCA_039654565.1. Classification (NCBI taxonomy): domain Eukaryota; kingdom Metazoa; phylum Mollusca; class Gastropoda; order Systellommatophora; family Onchidiidae; genus Peronia; species Peronia peronii. The sequence continues at coordinate 7,251 of JBCEWB010085531.1, forward strand.
ACGTCTATGATAATCAAATAGATGTAGGTGCTCTATGGTTGCTTTAACATGGATCTAACTGGTTGAGAATTTCAGGGGGGTATGAGTTTATGGTCTGAGCTCAAGCATTAATGTAGATAACTTGATTAGGAAATCCGATCACATGATTGTTTCTATCCCTCACTGCAGCGGTCGCGACCTTGACCTTTGATAAGCTGTATGTAATTGACTGGCTTTGCTAGCAAGACGATCTTAGAACGAACTAGTACGAGGGTGACACTGTGGGGTCACATGAAGCCGAGCGAATTGGATTTATTTCTTCATTTACCTGATAACTGAATTTGAGATGAAAAATGTAATGTTGTTGTCTGTCTGAAAATTGTACCTTATAACAGCACCTTGGTGAAATATTTATCATAGCCATTGTACAGGAATCCCCGAAAGTGAATCCATTCAAAGATAAAACATCAATTGTCTTGTAGCTCTCCCCTGCACTATATGAAGCATATTGCCTAGAGTAAACCCATAATAATAACATTAACCCTATGAGTATTAAGACGTCGATCTGTTCAGAGTGTAGCGACACAATGCAATCTCAACTCCTCACATAGCCAAAAAGCCCAGTTGTCCAATAGTGGGTCTTTATAACGAAAACAAACAGATTATACAAGTTTAAAACAATAATGTGATTGTAAAAGAAACTGATCTTCTACAGCTTCTCTAACCCATAACATCAGTCTTTAAAAATCACCCAAGTTTCATCATACCTGTCTTGACTCCAAACGTTTCACTTGAGACAAGATTATAATTTGTCAACCCACAGACCGTCAGGGGTTTCCAGAGCCGAAGGATACGACGGAGTCCCTCGGTGTGAAGAAATGTTGTTTTCCTGCCAGGCGTGAATGTGTTATCAACTTAACAAGCACGAAAATAACCATATATCATGACATCCTGTTCTCGGAGTCAGGACAATCAACACCTAGCGAATACATAAATAAACGAAAATATACCATAATGGATTCTCACGTCTTGACAATCACGCAATTGTGAAAGCAATGCCCAAAAGGCTGGGCTTCCAAGCACAAAATCTATGGTTTAAAATGTAACTTACGTTCACATTGGTACGCAGTCATTTTGCTTACAAGATTCTAAAGAACGAACATTTTAGAAACAAAGATGCAGTAGACCAGCAATGAGATTGGGAAAAGATTTTATGGACGATAGTCAGGATTTCTATTAATGCTGTCTTTAGTATTTCTCAAGGTATATAAGGACAGAGCCTGGGATTTTTTTTCTACTGAATTTAAAGGATAAACTAGTTATGCAACATAAATGGTGAAAGTCAAAATAAAACGTTTCTCTTCCTACCCATCTACCACTCCCTAACCTACCTCTATTAAGTCCTGACCACATCATGCATAGGTCCGGATCTCTTCGTTTTCCCCTTTTGCCTTTCATTGGTTCATCTGTATCTCTTTGCTTGCCTCATAAAAGGGAGCTTGGCCTCACGCCATTTCCACAGGAGAAATCAGCCTGACTAACCCATCCACTCACCTCTCCGGTCCTTTTCTCTCTGAGAGTAGCGTGCATGGTAACAAAGGACTGCGCATATAGCACTCATTGCCCACGGCAGGCTCTAATCATTCAGACTGACCGGATATGACCATAGCCAGAGAAATGTCTCCCCCATTGACCTAATTTCATCTTACTGGAGTTCTGGTCATGATGTGACAACTGCCTTTGTAGTGATGGAGTGGTATTGCTGTGATACCACTCATGTGACGGAGGGAGGGGGGTGAGGAATATTGCAGAACCTATTTCTGGGATGTGTGTACCTGCGTCCATTTTCACGCCAACGTTAATATCACGTGGACACACACACACACACAAAGTATACACCAAATCAAAGAGACATAAATGACACCCCAGGTGAAACTGAGTTGGGCAGCGAAAAGGGGAAGAACTGAGGAAAATGGAGATCGGATTAATTGACCATGATTGTGATTTATGATCCTAATGTCACCCCACCCTTCTTCCCCAACGAGTTTTCGTCCCGTTTTGCCATAGATAGCTAAACAATTGATAGGAATTGATGGGACTTATTGAGCAAACATGTTTACCTAAAAGGTAAAAAAATCTCCCAACATAATATAATAGTCAGTATTTCCCACACAGCATTTAAAAAAGATTATTAAATATTATATGGGGTACCTAAAGAGCACAAGCAGAACATAAAGTGTTTTCATAGACTTCATTGTACATATCTTATATTTCATCTTACATACATATGTCAAAACTACACTTTCCACAGATGAAATACGTATGCTTGAGGAGAGAGTCCAAATGTCTCTCAGTAATTAATGTTGAATTAAAGTGGGAAAAACGAGCAAACATTGTACATAGTATAATTCTCACACACAAATCCCACATTCCAGCCGTGTTTGAAAAATCTCATATCAAAGAGATAGATTTTACAGTCGCGAAATGTACATGGAATAGTTTACTCCTCGGCTAGTGATACTTGAGGAGAGCAAAGTAGCCTTAAAGCTGCTCTTCTCTCATTCAGGTCATCATAACTTGCTTCTCAAATATGCGAATGTCACAATATTTTTAAAAAAATAATAATTAAAGAAAAACAAGATATTGCAAAAAATGAAATACCCGGTTCTTTATCTGCATGGACTGCACTGCTAGAAACCATTCTTCCCTCGGATGTTGGCATGTCTTACATATAGACCTTTTCTCTGACAACACATTAGTTAATGTGCATATAGGAACAAGCCCTGTTGACCTAACATGTCATTGTGTACATTCTAATAAGAAATTATGCTTCGCATATCCAATCATGGATTATATCAACAGTTTTCACTAATTATGGATGGGTGGATTAATGGACGGCTTCCTTCGGTCATAAACGACCATGGATAATGTACCCTTAAGGTCAAGAGGAGCATTTCCCTACATGGCTGTAGAGATCAGTACGGGAGAGACTTGTTCTGCCACAGGGATTACATCTGAACATGGTGTGAGAGATGCTATTGGATTTTTCGTTCTTTGTGTCTTGTCTTCCCACTCTTGGGTTCTCTTGACCTCGAACGATTTCAGTCCCACTGTGACAGCTAATTTCCATGATTCCCTATCATCAGCCAGGCTTTCCCATATCTGCACCGCAATGTTGGCGGATCTATTCAAGATCTATAAAATACAATACCTTGGTCTGCTTCTTGGTCGTTTTCTTTCCGAAAGCTGTCCATACAATGTGTCCCTAATTTTGCTCACAGTATTTCCAGACTCGCATGCAGCCAAAACAGAGCCTCTCTCTCAATCAATGCTTACCACGCCTGGCGCTGTGTTCATTAACGGCGATGGTTTGAAAGATCAATTATCTTTCTAATTATTTCCATTCTCTCGCTAATGGCACCTTCCCTTCCTCCCCCAAACACAGACACAAACACAAACATATACACATATATACACATATTCACATGCCCCTTTTTCAGTCCTAATCTCTTTTTAATCACGGAAACCCATCGAATTAGACAAAAAGCAATCGCAATGCGTTCTCCTAACCAGCCATCTCGCCGTTCCAGAATGGTCGCCTCTATCGGTGACGTCATTTCCGGGCCGAAAGGGCACCGTTGCACGCGACGTTCTGCCGCTGACATCGATGACAATTTGTCATTCTGTCAATCTGTCATCTCGTGCGTAATGACCGAACTCGGCTGAGCAAGAGGACACTCACTATGGTTGTATTGTCACCATTTCTCTGGATTGCTTACATCCAACAGAAAATCAATCCTATCAGCCCCGCGTTTGAACAAAACAACTATGATATGAATGAATGGCAAGTGAATCACAGTCTTCACTATGTGGTTTATCTACAGTTCAATGTCTCTGTTTGTCTGCATGTCTGTCTGTCTGTCTGCCTGTCTGTCTGCTTGTTCATCTGACTGTCTATCTGTCTGTCATATGTCTGTCTTCTGTCTCTCTCTCGCTCTCGCTCTCTTACTCTATGTAGGTATGTGTGTGTGAGAGAGAGAAAGAGAGAGAGTACAATCCGAAAGTTACAGTCATTTGTTTCTGAAATTGAGCCAAAAAAGAAGATGAAAACGTAACAATTCTCATGATTTGTAAAATCCGATTTTACATTCAGATAACCCAAAGCCAAACATCAAATTACAAACTTGATTCACTGAGACGGTTTTACCTTCTTTCAAGTCCGCACCAGAGGCAACTAGACCTGGTCAATATATCGATATTCAGATCACTAGCATTGCTTTGGCCCAAATAAGAAATACATAAATAATAAAAGAAAGAGAGAAAGAAAGAAAGAAAAAAGAAAGAAAGAAAGAAAAAAGAAAGAAAGAAAGAAGTAAATAAAATAAACTAAAATAGTATTCTCTGTATAAAATAATATATAATGATCGCCAAAGATAATTTGCTTGTATACGTACAAAAAGATACCAATGAGGAGGAAATTCCTCTCAAAGGCGAAAACAGGGCTGCATTTGATTAGAACTTTTATTAAAAAGTCAGGAAGTTTTTGCTGTGAACTTTGGCGTTTTCTTGGCTGTTTTGGTTGACATTGTCAAGTTTGCTCCATCATTTGGCCTACAGTGACAATGTATAATCTGTTATTTCTTAGTTTTACATCTTTTCTCTCTCTTTTTTATTTTTTTTTTCAGCTCAAGACTGGACACAAGGCCCAGATATTCCACCCATTTATTTTGAAGCTAAGTCTAAATAGCGGATATGATTATGTTGAGAAAAAGTAAAGGATGTAAACTATTTTTATATTGATATAATATTACAAACTGAACAGAAATTTCTCTGTCGCCCCCCTCCCCTCTGCCCTCATCCCCCCCCCCCTCCCCCACACCATTTTGTGGGGAGGTAAACGACCAACCTACCAACCAACGAATATTTATTTTATAATAGAACGTAGTAGTTCTACCAATGCGGGAGATCGTATGAGCTGTATGAGTAATGTATACATACTCACACATGCACGTCGCCAAGTGGCAGTGTTAGTGGGGACCGCCCAGGGGGCTCAAACACTTTGCCTCACATTGCACTGTGATGGATGGAAAGGATTAGAGGAGGTCAAAGTGCCAATAAGATTGTCGAGATATGGGCGAAGATTGTCCGTGGGCTGAGGAAAGAACAGGCCTGTTCTGTGTTCAAAGCCAAGCAAGTAGGGAATGAGTTATTGAGCACGAAGGGCCTCCTTTCAGAGCTTTCGCCATTTGACATAGTTAATTGTGGTTTATGATTATTAATGTCGTGGTCAATTAGGTCTGTATCAGGCTATTCTTTACCTTGTTTATTTAAGGTTAATTAATTTCGCTATTAATAATAGCGGTATTAGTTTTAATTGATGTCTTTTAAGGGGGGGGGGGGGGGGGGGGGTGAGGGAGGGTCCTTAAATTTTGATTTT
>JBCEWB010085542.1:8636-28876 GCA_039654565.1 Peronia peronii
GCTATGGGCAAACTGTATGGCAATGACTTCAGTCAGACCACCTCACTATATGTGTATGTCTGTATGTGCAGGTTACACCCAGGGAGACGTGGGTCTGGCTATGGGCAAACTGTATGGCAATGACTTCAGTCAGACCACCTCACTATATGTGTATGTCTGTATGTGCAGGTTACACCCAGGGAGACGTGGGTCTGGCTATGGGCAAACTGTATGGCAATGACTTCAGTCAGACCACCATTTCTCGCTTTGAGGCTCTCAACCTCAGCTTTAAGAACATGTGCAAGCTCAAACCTCTGCTGCAGAAATGGCTACAGGTAAGCAGGCAGTCCTTGCAGCCTTTTCTTTTTTTCTTTCTTTCTTTCTGTCTGTGTCTCTTTCTTTTTTTCTTTCTTTCTTACTGTCTCTCTGTCTTTCTTTTTGCTTTTCTTTTTTTGTTTCTGTCTTTTTTTTTTTCTTTCTCTGTTTCCATCTGTCAGTCTTTCTTCATTAGCCATTTACTGTAATATCTGTTTTTGAAATTTCGAGCTATTTGTCCAGATATGTTGGTTCATATTTAATCGTAGCATTTATGAGCACATATTCAGGCTGGACATACCCTGAGATGGAGTGTGTCTGGTTCAGCCTTAACCTTCCTCCTTTCCATTAAATATTCAGTCCATCCTTCATTCGGGTCAAGCCTTGACCAATCACCTCCCTGTGTTGTTTCTGAGAAATGTAGCTATTTATTTATTCAGTTCTTACACTGCTTACCTTTTCTGCATGGTGACAGGATATTAAAACTGACCATGAGCCATCACTAATGTGTGAAAGACAATTGCAAGTTCCTGACCAAGTTTCTGCCCAATTTGATATTCTCAGTCCATTTCTAGTGATGTGGTTACTTTTTAGTGGATCTTCTTTAATCAACCATCCACAGCCAGAAGAATCTTAACCTTTTCACTGCAGAAATTCTGAAGTTCATTTATGTCATCTTTTTCCAAGTAAATCAGCAAATCCTTTCCAGCTATTAAAAGGCAAATTCTGAAACTGTTTCTGAGATGTTTGTTTGTCGCGGAGCAAAAGTTGTAACCGCCAAATGGAAGAGTGTAAATATGAAAACTAAATTTTTAGTAATAAAGGATTTGGCAGTGAGAGAGTTAAAGTTATTTTATGAAACTTTATTTCCGGTTACTCAAACTGGTCCAGTCTACTTTGAACTCTGATCTGTCATGATGCCTGATCTTTACCAGCCTTTGTTTCTTTGCTTAGATGATAATACTCGCTTTGATGAAGCACAGTAGGATACAGTATACTAGCATGTCACCGTGTTTTTGCAAACCAGAAGTGGCTTGGCTTGGCTTGGCTTCCTTTCTTCGGTCATAGATGACCATGGATAATGTACCCTCAAGGCCCAGAGGAGCATTTCCTTTCACGGCCGTAGAGGCCAATGTGGGAGAGACAAGCCTTGCCACAAAAGTTGCAGTTGAATGGGTTGCGAAAGATGCTGCCTGGATTTTTGTTTCTTTCTCATTTGTCCTCGCACTCTTGGGTTCTCTTGGCCTTGCCTGATTTCACTGTCATTGTGACAGCTGATTTCCAGGATTCCCTGTCATCAGCCAGACCTTCCCATGTTTGCGCTGCAATGTTGGCAGTATGTCATGGAAAAATACAGTGTCTAATGTCATGGATTGTATGCTTGCATGATATTTAAGAGTAGGTAGATGACTATATACACGTGAATGATTTGGAATTGTGGTCATTTCAGAATGTGGAGGCCATATCTACTTATAGGTGAGGTATTGATATCGGCCCTTAATGTGAAATTCACTTGCAAGTTTCCATTCAATTTCATGGCTTGGACTATATGTTAGCCCCTTGAATGTTTTCTAAAGTCTTCACATATATCATTTGGTCTTGTGGCTTTTTCAGGACGCAGATGCCATGTCCCGCAATCCCACCCCACTCTCACCAGGGGGCGTCGGAGGTGAGAGCGTGGGACGGCGACGGAAGAAAAGGACCAGCATCGACACATCCATACGGGTGGCGTTAGAGAAAAGCTTCCTGGCCAATCCCAAACCTACCTCAGAGGACATCAGTCTCATTGCTGACTCTCTCAACATGGAGAAGGAGGTGAGCATAGGCAGAGCCAGAGTATCTTCTCATAGCCCAGCTTGGGATAGATTTGATACTTAGGCATGACTTAGAGGAGGGGGAGAGGCGTCCTGGAGATGATTTTTTTGTAATTACTACAGATGGACAATTTTAACCTTTTCCATTGAATTCGGCATGTTCAAATTTGAGGGAAACAGGGGGAAAAAACACTGGCTCAACCGGTTGCCATAGCAACACAGCCATCTTAGATTTTGCCTACTCTGAAGTAGCTGTCTTTGAAATTTGTCTCCTCCCCAAATATGAATGGAACTTGAAGTAATTTTAAAACATAGGCATTTAACATAGACCAATAATGAGTCTGCAAAAATGGTCGCATGACAGGGAGATAGACATTGAAATTTGTCTCAGAATTTGTTTAGCTGAGGGATTAGATATCTGTTCTATGGCAAAAATTTACATCATGGGTTTGAAGTTTGAATCCTACAGGAGATGGCGAAAGATAGCAAGATTAGAATCTACATTTTTTCAGTGACTCAACAGTCCTCTGCCTTCTTGAGAGGGAAGCCCAACACCTAATCTCGGGTGGTTTCAGATATGCAGAGTGTATTTCTGTAATTTGCAGACATGAGAGGCTCATTAGTTTCTCCCATAGCAGAAAATAGTGGAGTAATTAATAGCTTTTCATTATGTCTTTGCAGGAAATTAGGATGTATTTCTGTTGCTGCAGACATGAGAGGTTCATTAGTTTTTCTGACAACAGAGAAAAATGGAGTAATTAATAACTTTTCAGTTCATCTTTTTTTTTTTTTTGGCAGGTTATCCGTGTGTGGTTCTGTAACCGAAGGCAGAAGGAGAAGCGCATTAATCCGCCCAGCTCCAGCTTCAGTCAGGGCCAGCAAATCCACATTGTCAATACAACCATGGACACCTCCAGCACTAATGGTGCCAGCAAGTCTGACATCAGCTCCGGCATCATCCTCACCTCCAACCCCCAGGACCAGCTGAACCAGCTGTTTAAAAAACAACAGCAACATCAACAAAAACAGCTGCTACTACAACGACAAATCGAGGCCAAGCTGGCGGAGGCCGGGGGCGGACTGACATTTTCTACATCACCTCCAGCACCGTCAACCTCACCGCCCACATTAACAACAAGTTCATCCTCATCGTGGCAACAGCTACAACAACAACAACAGCAGCAGCAGTTGATCTCTGACAGTGCCAGCAACAACAGAAATGAGGGCCAGTCAATAGGAGTCAGTAACGAAACCGCCAACCCTCCTGCCAGTATCAGCATCTCCACACCTTCCCTCACTTCACCAACTATCTCAAACGGCAGCGTGCTGTTCTCTCCCTCCATGTTCTCTGCAGACTCCGGCTCTGCGAACACCGACAACGCCATCTTGTCCTTGGCACCGAAGATGCCATTTACCACTGTCTCCAGCAGCCCTCTAACCTCTACCCCAAACTTCCTGACCATCAAGCCAACGTCCCAGTCCTCCTCCCAGCAGATGGCGCTGCATCCAACTACTGCCTCGGTCCTGATGAAAGGCAGCACCTCCTCATTCCTGCTCTCTCATCTCTCCTCCAATGGAGATGCTTGAGGCTACGATATGACGACTTTATTGGTTTACAGTACTTGCTGTCATGTTACGTCATAGAACTGCATCTTTGACTTGGTAGGATATTAATTTGATTTACTGCAATTTACCGGTATTGTAGATTATAAACTACCACGGCAATTTACAAAACTACCAAATTGCTTTACTGCAGTTTTGGCGTCATTAGACTGGTCAGTAAGGTTACCAACTTCAGAGAAACTGCAGTTCCTGTCATTTTTATGTCACAAAACTGCTACATTGATTGGCAAGGAGATCACATTATGTTACCACAGCTTCCTGTCATTCTACGTCACAAAACTGCCATATGGTTAAGGGATATCGAATACATTTTCTGAATTTCCAGTTATTTTACCCCATGAAACTGCCAGAGACTACCTACAATGGCTTCAGTCACAATCATTTTATGTTGAGTTTTTGTAACTGCCTCCTGATTTGGCTTTATCCTTAAGTAGTTATTTGCTTTACTAACTATCATTTTGCATTGCAGATCATCCACTTTATTTACAAGGTACCAAAGCAATTTGCTGTAAATACCCTCATTTTACTTCATAATATTGCCACATTGGTTTATAAGGACACTAAAGTAATTTAAGAATGACTTATTTTCACATGCATAAAATTGCCATACCATCGCAAGTTTGCAGGTCCATTTTGTAGATTACACCTATACTGTTCGTATTATCACATCAGATCGTCAGACAGATCTTATTGTCTATTCACTGACATCATTGGCTGCGAAAACTGTTTGAGAAATCTTGTGGAAAGATGGAGAAAACGTTGTCCCAGCTATGCATCTCAACATGAGGGATCTGTGAATTGAAATGGAAGAGACAATGTGTCCCTGAAAGTCTCTAAACACATCCAGAAAATTGGGTCATGACGTTTTTGACTTTATTAAACTAGAATGGGTTTCCCCCACCTCTTCTATAAATATCAAATCCATGGAACCAATGAAAGTTATACTTTTTGTCACGTGATCTAAACATGTGATTCATGATTTCACTTCGATTTGAAACTCAGTTTTTTGTCTCTCCTGTAAACTTCACCTCTGCGGACTTACACATTAAGAGACTTCCAGGAATGAATGAACTTTATTCAGTTGTGGATGTGCACACAGTCACAACAGTGGCAGTAGTGCAAATAGCATTCTTAACAAAAGTTATCACCAAGCACTGATAACAGAATTTGGGTGTAAAATTTATTTTTCATGACCAAATCTCATCTGCCTGCCTGCAGTTTGTAAATCAAAGAAATAAAAACAAATTAGTCTTTTAATTCATTATTGAGGACTGACCTCTAATTGTATACTGACTTCGTTAAGGATTAGGAAAAAAGTGAAAAAAAGGCAACCCTTACCAATTTAGGGAGTTTCAAATGCAAAAACTTTCAAAGTCTTTTGTCCATAAATTAATGTGCTTTGATGAAAGAAACACAGAGCTAGAGTTTCATGGTGAGTTCTGTGCAGCAGGTTTTCCAGTCCTACTCCCAAGTCATGGGGGAAATCATGCATTTATACTTAAAACTGCCCCCTTTTTTGTTTTGTTTTTTAAATTTTTTTGTTTTTTTAATTTACATTTAGTGGTCTCAGATTTGCTGTCTAATAGGAAGGTTTCCCAGAGAATGAAAATAAAGACTTTTTGCAAGTTTTTCTGTGCAGATGTGTATGTGCGCACATTTTTACATGTGAGTGCATAAGAGGATCATGTGTCCACTGTACTGCCTGGTTTGTGACCAAGATTATCACCGTTACTGGGTGTGCTTTCTATTTAAGGAAACACATTCATGTTAAATGCATATATATATATATATATACTGTATGTTGGTTTGCATGTATGGTCAGCGCAAGTGAATAAATAGCCGATGCCCATGATAAAAAGCCAAATGTATACTCTAGGTAGTCAGGTTTTTTGTTTGTTTGTTTGTTTGTTTGCTTTTTAAACAAATGACTAGAGAGATATAAATCTTCACTAAAATGATTGATATTTCAGTAATGTCATTATTCCCAGTCTCATGTTTATCAGCCTTGCAGCAGTCCAAGCCAAGGATCTGTTGACATGACTGACCACTCCTGTCTCTTAGTGGAGACTTTTCTCTAGTTATTTATTTGATTGTGACTGTGTCGATGGATACAAATATTTGCAAATAATTTGAATGATTAAATTAGATGGGTATGCTATGGCCACATGATGGCTTACCTGAATAAGACAAAATTGAGAAATTAACCCTTTTTTTCCCCCTCCATAAAGCCACTATGTGTACCGATTTCTTGACAGTTTTGATGTACAGTTGATCTCTGCATAATCCACAGCAATCACAGAAAGAGTGCTGCCTGTTTCAACATGACACAGATAGAAATAAATAAAATCTTTGATGTTATCCACTGAGTGATTCAGCTAATTGAAGGGGGGGAAAAAAAATGATTCTTATCAACTTCAAGAACATACAAATATAAAATATCCAACAGTGATCTGAAAGATGATAGTATCAGAGGACCAAAGTATCTGAAATTGTTGCAAATAACTTGAATGAATAAACCATTTGCTGCCAATCATTTGCCGTGCTAAGAACACCACAGAATGACTCACACTACATAAAGCAAAAATAAATAGACCCATGATTTGCTTATTGTAAAGCACGTTTAGTGTCATGTCCCGAAGTTTGAAGTTAGAGAATGACCAAACTGATCAAATTTAATCATCTAATTGAACTAGTACCAGATGATTTACCCACTTTCTTTTCACCTGTCTCTGAAGTTGAAATTTTTGTTTTGTTTCTGTTGAAAGATATGCACAGAGGGCGCTTTCATCCTTGTTTTGATAAGCATGCGGCTTTGTATTTGTACATGTCCATATCCAGATGAACTTTTGACCCAGCCAGCTGTTCACCAGGTTGTGCTTACAAATGATCTACCTCAGTTTTGCCTCTGAGTTCCAGTTTAAAACAATCGATGTCTTTAATTTCACTTAGATCATCATCATCATCATCATCTCATTTTGTCTTCATTGCAATTATTATTGTTCTCTATGATTTCAATCATAACTTTACAGTTGCAAGAAAGACACTCAACTCTGAGCATTTCAAACAGTGGAAGAGAAAAAAAAATGTGATTTCAAACTTGTCTTTGTACTGTTCAATGCACAAGAGATGCCAAAACCTGAGAATATTATTCTTATATTCATGGTCCATAGATACATTTAATTTGTTGGATAATTTTCAGGCAAAAGTAGATGATATAAACTCAAGTTTAGAAAACCTTTTTTTTACAAATATGGATTTGAGTGTTTTTCTAGTGACCCAAGACTGATGAATGAAGTTTTGATGCCATGGGAAAGAAGGTTCACATATGGTGTTTAGGGGAGATGCTCTGATTGAGATGGAAATGCCCACTATTTGTATTTATATGGGTTTGATCATAGATAGGGAAATGGGTTAGTTTAGCTAGAATTTGTTATAGTATCTACTTCACTAATCCTGCATAAAATCAAATTGTCAGTGTATTTTTCTTTCTGTCTAAGTCTGATTTTGCAGATTTATCTGGAGAAAGAAAAAAACCTCATTTTTCAGCCAACTTGGCATTGTTAGCAATTGGAAATCCACAAATCCAAGAAATTTTATTTCCAACACACATTCACATTTCAGGTTCCAAAATCATTTTTTTCGTTGGTCGTAATAATTTGGGAAATGAGACCGAGGCAGATAAAAGCATTTATTGATGAAATGTCATCATAGACTTATAAATTATATAAAATTTGTGTTATTTTATTTGTTTATTATGTTTGGTCAGTAAATCTTTTCTTGAAGGGAATCATTGGTCATACATTGACATGTTAGTGTTAGGAGAAAACAGTTAGGAGAAAACAGTTATCTTTTGATAGTCTGTTCAGTCTCTTGCAATAATGCAATGTGAGATGCGACATGATGAAAGCTCTCGTCAAATTTTGAGCATAATATGAAGTTATTGGTATCACTGTGAAGATCATCCATTTTTCTTTCTGTGTGTGAAAAGTTGTTAGCTCTACCTTAAGTAGAAGTCGAGATATTGGCAATTAAAGATTATAGGGGTGACTTGTTGCTGCAGGACTTTGTTAATCCTTGTTAGGCCATGCCACTAAATTACAATTTTTGGGCTTTTGCTTAGTCTCTTTCAACATACATTTAACTCTGAAATGTATTTCTAGATTGATATACAAGCGTTCTGTGAAATAAAAAAAAAAACTGCATTAAAAAATTCATTCACTGTTGAAAAACACATGATTTCTGCGATTGTCTCAGTTTGATGAGTGCCTGATATCATGTTTTTGCATCTCATATACTTTTGCCATTTTATGAAGAGTTTTCCTTTCTCCCCCTCTCCCTCTTCCCTTCCCATCTCAGCTCCCACAGCCATTTAAGAATCTGTAAATGCTAATGTGGTAATAGTGAAAGCTCCATTTGTTTAAAACCCTTTCACTGCCAAGGCTATTTGAACAGTCATTCTGCAAGCCCTCCTGTGTTAAAATAGATGATCTGTGGGAGCTCTTCAAAAGCCAGCAAACTTAAGGTTACCAGAATTGGTGTTTCTACTATGCTAGGCCAGAAGGTCTTTGTTCAGGAGTTTGAAATGATATTTCTTGATCTTCTAATGGATAGATTGATGTCTCTAGCAGCCAGAGTTAACACTGTGAGTTGTCAGATGATGGGGTTGGGGGGAGCACTCAACAGCTTTGTTTACATTCTGGCATATATTGCACTGTGAAAACTTAAGGTCATTCTTGTACAGTTAACTACTGTAACTTTCTATGCAATTTAATAGAAAAGACCAGATGTATTGCATTGTTGTTTACAACCCAAGTCCAGCTGCCACATGGTCAAACCTCTCTGCATCAGGTGGAAATTTAGAACAAGTCAGTTTACACAGAAAAGTGTGTACCATAACCGAGGGTTAAGTCACCATGGTACCAGTTTACTGCATTTGTGTTTTTTTTTCATTTTGCCAAATTATGATGTTGGCATAACTCCAGATTGGTGCTCATATTCTCTGACATACAACCTGTGTACATATAATATACGTATTAATATGTTTCTCTGTATGGTATGCTTAACACATCCTCCTATATCCTGCTCCTGTCTTCCTGACCAAAGACTGATTGGGACGAAGCCTCCTCGATATTTTGTTTTTCATTTCTTTCTTTCTTTGTTTTTTTCCGCTGCATCTTTTACCTTAAAAAAAGTACTTATTTGTTATCGTGCAAAACATAAAATAACAAAGATGTACATGGTAAAATTACATGTGCGACCCACAACCAAAGCTTTTTTAAAATTTATTTATCCTTTATTTTGTCATTATACTTTTAATTTAATTTCATGAATGCTTTAACTTTGTTTTGCTTTGATTATTTTTTTGTTTTATTTTCTTTGTTCTTAAGGGTTTATTTTTTAACATATACCACTGTGCCTTGAATTTAAGTGGGGATACAGTAAGGAGATGTTGTCAGGGTTTTTAAATGAGAATTATGTTATAACATAAGGGAATGTGTAAATAATGTGTATTATTTGGGGCGATGTGAAAAGGCAATACAAGGTGTTGTTTGATTCTCTCGCTCTCTCCTTTCTCTCTCTCTCTCTTTCTCTCTCTCTCTTTGTCTCTCTCTCTTACTCTTTCTCTCTCACACACACACATCCGTAGACATTCACTCTCTCTGTCCATTCTTTCTATGTCACCACATTTATTGTCTTGTTCTGTAACTTTTCTGCTGATGCAAATTCTCGTAACAGAGTTGTTCTGTCCAGATATAGAAATGAACATCTTGTTCCCACAGAACGGAAATGAATGTTCCAAATATTTGTGCATTTTTTGCTGTAAAATGATATTTTAATTTCTACAGTATTTGAAGTAGAATGGAACTTCAGCAAACTTCAAAACCTTAACAGATGCTATTAAAGTAAACTCTTGGGTATAGGACAATACAATTGTTACAAAATCAACCATCTGATCTGTTCATCCACTGAAGTTAACAGAACATTGGGCAAGCAGATGGTATCAGTTCTGAGCCATTGGGAGCAGCTCTATCTGGTGAAGAACTTGGGAGAATTATAGTAAAATGCACCCAGAAACCCATAGACTAGATTCAGCTTTTTCCTCCATTGAATACACTTGGCAGTTATCATAGTGTTTTTCACAGTAAAAGACCCTTAATTTCTCTGTCTGGAGAAATATATCTAACATTTACCTATTTTGTGTCATGTCTCATGTCAAGGGCACTGGTGTTGAGGAAGAGTTACAGTGAAATTTATTCATAAACACTCTAAGGCTTTGGCTATTTGCTAGGCCAAGAGTGCAGTTACCAGTATTCTTAATCAGTGGGGTAAACTTTGGCCAGTTTATAAATATATATATCAATGTATACGCTGACTATTTAAGCCTATTGGTGCAGCTCTATCTCAGTTCCTGCATAAGAAATCTGTTGTATCCATCTGGTTACATTTTATTGTTACTATTATTGTGTAGGGAAGCTCCACCCCTGTGTGACACGTCTGCCCCAGTAAACAAGGTCATGTCCTACACATGAGAGCCAGTACAAAATTGTTTCACCTCCACTATATGGTGAAACATTTTATTTGCCTATGCTTCCTCAATGTACGAATGGGCCCATATAGTCAATTGGTCAGCTTAAATGTACAATGGTTGTGTGCACTCATTACATATACTAAGAATAGATTTTGAAAGTTGAGTACAATTGTACAGCATTAAAAGAAGCCTGTAATGAAAATTGTGCAATAACAGTGAAAATAAACCACTTCAAATTATCAGTGAAGAATTTTCTCTGAACAGAAACAAGTGGACTTCCTAGTTGGATAACTTTTGAAATCTCATTCATACCTACTTATACAGTGTATATAGACCTTGCAACCTGCAATAACTTTATGAAGATCCAAAATGTTGCTGATTAGCCACCTCATGATGTATGGTAGATACTCATACTGTGGATTGATAGGGCTTTAGTCTCAGCGAAATTTGGGACCAATCTTATGCAGTTTTGTGCGTTGAATTGGATATTAGATGTTTATGTGGCTTTTATTTTTGGTTTATGTGATTGTTTGGTTTCTTTTTTGTTTTGTGTTTTGTTTGTTGTTGCTGTTGTTGTTGTTGTTGACCGTGGAATAGTTTATAAGAATATGATTGTCATTTTAAAATGCTCTGTTTTGTAGCCTTTATGGCCGGCAATGTCCAACTTTCAGCTCATGCATTTTTGAAAACATGGAAATATTGTATAGATATCATGTGTATTTAATTGAATTGGTCCTTTCATTTTGAAACCATATGTGGATGACGGGGACTTTGCCTTATGAGCTCTTGTGTACTCTAGGACATTCAACAAGACATGGATATCAAACAACCACCCAGCCAGTGAATCTGATAACAAAAAGGATGTCTTTGAGAAAATCAGATTTTACTGACTGTGGGGTCATTGGAATTACCTTTGAACACAAACATGTGGGCACAGAGGAGTTGTAGTAGCTGATACATGTCACATTAGGACCAGACTCAAAGGTACTCATGTCCCTGTTTTCACTGATATTAATAGCTTTCTCTTCATGGAAACTAAACTTTGTCATGCGA
The DNA here is from genome assembly GCA_039654565.1 of Peronia peronii. NCBI lineage: Eukaryota > Metazoa > Mollusca > Gastropoda > Systellommatophora > Onchidiidae > Peronia > Peronia peronii. The sequence continues at coordinate 19,950 of JBCEWB010085542.1, forward strand.
CTCTGCTCCCCCGGGATTGGCATGACAAATTATGAGCAAAAAAGTTGTGTATCATGTACCGTAGATATATTATGGCAAGAAACGCCAACTGAAGACAGTGTTATAGCAAATCAGTTACATGTAATAATCCTGTCTAAATCTCTCCTTTGGTTAATTAAATGAGTTTGTCCATGGGCACAGAACTAGGGCTTGATTTCCTGCATTTCTTTTTTTTTTTATTTGTGCAAGACTCTGGAGAAATCTGAGAAATAATGAAGAGATATCAAACAGAAGTGATGCTTCAAACATAGCCTCTCCTCAACTCTTTGAGAACTTCCTAGTGCTTCAAACTTCACAGAAATTCACAGAATCTCTTCACTGGAGCTAGAGAACTGTCAAAGTGCAGTTCAACTATCAACCTTTAGTGATATGTTTATAACTAAAATTGAAAAACTTCACCATCAAATCGGCTTCTCTGGAGTGCCACATATGTTTTCAATTCATAACCTGTTGATATGTCTAATGTATGATGCAAAGGTAAGAACTGACAATAAATTATTGTTTATTGATGCATTTGTATTGTAATTCATGTATTACATGTCAAAATCACATCATGAGTCTATACATACTATGCTTTTCAGATCAATGATATGGTTGGTCATGGAACATTGATAAAGTAACAATAATATTCATAAAGATAATAAAGTCTTATTTTTCAACACCAAATACATCTGTGAGTTGCTGTTCTGTTTTTGCTTCTTTCCAGTGGACTAAGTGAAAGATCACCCCATCATAAAAACCAACATACACAGAGAAAAGGCTACAATTTCATCCAACCATTGTTTCAGGAGTTACATCTCTTCTCTCTCCTTGCTCCTGACTTTTGTCCCGCTTTCTTCCCTCTATTCTTCTTGACGTGTAAACGTATCTTACCGTGTTTGGCACATATGGCCGTGGTCGTGCTGATGTGCCATTAAACCCCAACACAAACACCCACTCGTTGATTTATACATTGTATATCTTATTAGCATTCTTGAATTATTTCTCTTCCAGATTTTACTTTTAAAAAGAAATAAACTGCTTCACTGAAGGGTTGAGGCACTACAATAACATAATAAAGAAACTTCGATTTAAAGGTACATTTTAAAAAGCAAATAATGTAGCCAATATGCAAATGCCATGGACCAGATATAATCATAACAATATTCAGGAATGTTTGTACATGACACATGTCATTTTATTACCAAAATTAAATGCCTAACTAACAGCTAGATCGTATAATGAGAAAAATTGACTGATGAATTGAAAAGATGAAGCATTCGATCGAATATCACCGAGAAAATCTCGTTGAAAATTGACACTGAGTGACACACTGATAAATGCAGCTTACATATATTGAAAATGGGTTAAACTGCCCATGAAAGCATTCCAGTATGATTAAACAACAAATACTACAAGATTTTATGACAAGAAAAAATAACCTATGAATCCTAATTGTGTTGAGGAATCGCTTGAGACACAGATCCTATTTTACACGGAAAATCCTTGTCCAAACTGCACAATGTATTCGTAATACCATGGTATCCATATCGGATCATCGTTATTACCGCAAGTATAAACTGCCATTCCTTGATCACCCCCAGAAACCCTGAAACTCAAAGAGTTTCTATTAGCACATTTACGGTTAATTTAAGAGGTAAAACAATAAGACTGACACTATAATGGGTAAAATGGCATGTAAAGTTAAACTTATACTTTGGTTTTCCTCAATTTAATACAGTAACTACAACAATTGTCAACCGTCAAGTTACATCATGACAACATTCAAAACTTGTCAGACCACACAGATTTAATGTCTGAGATTTTGAGATGAGGAAAATTGATTAATTATTAATTTCTTAGCAAATCATACCACGAAAACTATGTTCCAACCGATAAACTGACGAAAAAGTATATTCAACAAAACTGAAAATAACAGATTTCAAAGGAAAACAATAGGCAAAAAATAGTAAATCAAAAGATAACAAATAAATATAACTTTACTTTATGGTTATGTTTTCGCACATTTTCAACATCAAAATTCACACGCTATATTTTGAATACATAAATTATCTTTACAAGTACATGAATTTTTGTTTAAAAACCAAAAACAACAGTTAATAAGTTAAAGTTTTCCATTGTTGATGACGGGGTTGCGGTGACAGACTGATCAATGAATCACTTCAACACACCAGACAGATTGTTATTCAGTCCGTTTTTCTCCCTGGGTGAAACAAAGACAGGCTCAAAGACATTGATGTCAGAGAATATTTTTATGAGACCTACGTGGGCTAACGATTTCTTTTTCTTCTTCTTCTTCTTCTTTTTTTTTTTTTTTCGAGAAAGAGAGAGAGAGAAATTTTCTTGCCCTGGCAATTGGACATTCTAAAGCTTGTAAAGATTATTCGACCTGAACCGTAAAAAAAAAAAAAAGAAATTGTACCTCTGTTTAATTACTTTAAATTGGTAGTTTTGAAATTTTATATAACCATAAATTGGCAGCAATTACTGCAGAAATAAGTGGCTCAACAAAAAAAGTCAAAATACAGTTTATTTATTTTGCCTCGTGACGAATGTAACTATCGAACGGTCATTTCATTTAATAAGCGAAAAGGCCCAACTACTCGTGGAGATAACGTTTGTTCAAATATTGGCATAGCATTTTAAATCATTTAAGTTATGGAGAGAAAACCCTGCAGGTGAAATAAGATAAAAGACACTAATTCATTTTGATCCGATTTTTGTTTTTTTTTTGTTTTTGTTTTGTTTTCGAGGCTTGGGTGGGGAACAGGAAGGGGGTTGGGAGGGGGGGGGGAGGTCAAAGCTAAAAATTACCCAAGTATTAGCTGAAATAAACATTTGCTTTCACTGTCGTTAATGCTATTGAGAGAGATCCCCGATAACTTTATTATTAAAAAAACACTGACATTACCTCTAGTAACTGGTATCTAATTAATTACCCCTTTCCATTTCGACGGTCAATCATGATCATAATTGACACCGAATTATCTTCCTTTTAATTCCAGTTTTTGATCATTACCTTAAAACGCTGTCCAACTCCTGGCGGAGGCTAAATGTTCGATTAGCCTTCTTTGTAAAAGTTCCTCTACATATAAGTTTGATAAGATTTGGAGAGAACGATTGAATTACTATGGTGCTAAATTTTAAGCTTTGAAAGTCAAAATAATGTAGGCTTTATGATTATTTAATCTGGATGTCCTTTTCTAATCCTTGTTTGTGAAGTTTTAAGACGTTTAATGAATTTAGCTTAATTTGAATCTTAAAAAGATGTAGTTCAAAATAATTTAGACTATATTTATTCCAAACTTAGTATTCTCATATAACCCCTCGATCTAAGAATGCTAATGATTTAAATAATTAATTTCTTCTTGTTATCAGAAATGACATAGTTTGAGGTTTGGCTCAATCAATGCTGTTGTACAGAATAATGTAGATGAGCTGTTTACTGGCGATAGTGTTTTAAACGAATTCACTTTTAATTTTTTTAAATTTTTTTATTTTTTTATTATTATTATTATTTTTGTTGCGAAAACAGTAAGCTTGTATAATAAGCTAAATTCTCATCTTGGACATAATACAGGATAACCAATAACAACGTTAATACGCATAACATATGAGACAGCGATCCTCGGGTGGTTGAAAGCGTAACATCACATACGCTTAATATAGTTTTATATTTTAGATGATTCAGATTAATAAATGAAGTAAAACTTCACTATCACAATAAGTGAGGATGATACGATATAGACTGGATAATATCGGCCAAATGAGAATTGTAACCTCAAGTCTGTAGACCACAAGAACAGCCATTGAAGGCCCGACCGAGGCAACATTCAAGATGTTCGGCTCACGCTAAAAGTATCTTCCCTAAAACATCCTTGTACTCGAGGCGAGAATGGCCACTATCACAGAGAACGGCACTGTAGAAGTGAGCCAGGTCTCCAAACTGTTAACACTGGAGCAGTTTTTTGACGGTTTTTTTACCATGTACTACATGTCCTGTGGTGTTATAGCCTTCGGTATCCCCTCCAATGTCATCAACATCGTCGTTTTCTACAGAATGGGATTGAGAGAAAATTGTATGAACGTATCCTTTTTCGCTCTGTCACTTTCTGATCTCATATACCTTCTCACGTCATCTGTCTGCGTCATCGCTGCTGTGCTGTGGGATATTTTTATCAGCTTTAGGGCTATTAAAGATTTTGCGTACTGGTACACCCTTATCTTCTATGACATTTCTATGTTTCTCGTCGTTTTCATCGCCGTGGTGAGATGTTGCTGCATTGCAATGCCTTTGCATTTCAAGAACCTGTTCACTAGGGAGAGAACAGTTGTGACTATCGTGATTATTGCAATCATTGCTGTGTCAGTCCGCACTCCCATGCTGAGTGTCCAGAGACTGAGATATGAGTTTAACCCTTTGTTCAACACTACACAACTCAGACGGGTGACTACATCAAATTTCGACACCGTCAATATGGTTAACGATCTGTTGTGCCACAATATCATCTCCTGGTCTTGTTGCATAATTATTTTCATCAGTCTCACCATCCTTATTGTCAAACTACTGTCAGCGTCGAAGTTTCGCCAGTCCACTAAACAGGGAGCTCATGATGATCAAGATTCCAAAAAAACTGGTGGTCAAGCCATGTCCGGTAAGGAACTTCGTGTCATCAAATCTGTGACTCTGGTCTCCGCCATGTTCATCATTCTGGCTCTACCTAAAATCTTCTACACACTGACACGCCTGGCTTTTCCGGAGAGTCACATTTACCCAAGGACCAGCAACCTTTTCTATCTCATCGTGGATGTCAGTCAAATATGTGGCTACCTCAACTCCAGCCTCAACCTTCTCTTGTACTACTACGCCAACCCTAAATACAGATCCACTTTGTCTACCTTCATCGGCTTCACCAAACCATCTTAGACAAAATGAATGTGTAGTAGATTGCTTATTCAAGTAGAGTTAGAATTATCGTGTTACCGTTAATCATGGAGGATATAATTATGAACATTTAGTGTACATTTAAGGTCCCAAGTGATGCTGTATTTATACCGCTATCTCCTGCCTGGCTCAGGTGAGTCTCAGTTTATTCAGAGCTTAGATCTAGATGCAAATAAACTCTGAGCTTCACCTTTACTAGATCTCACTGTATCTTTACGTGAATTTTCAGCCATCTTTTACTAAGGTTCTGAGGAGCTGCCTGCAAAATCACTGAAACAGCTTCTTTTACTGATGTCGGCAATAATAAAATAGACGTCATTTAAATCATCCTCTCTGGACTTGAAGGTTGCTCGTGGATTACATCGTTGTATTAAGGATCTACCTCAGATATGACTTACTTCAGTAGATAAAACAGTTTGTGAATATCCACCAACTGTTGTCTTTGATTAAGTATTTCCGAACTTTTTCATGGATGGAAATGTGTACACAAATAGCTAGTGACCTGGTGTTGGTGTTACGATTGCCAAAAAAGTTGAACTGCTTAAAGCAAAGCAAAGTCGATTTTCTTTCGTTTTTACAAATAGCCTGTCTTCCCACTACCAAAAGATCAGTGTTTCAAAGATGAACTGCTTTGGCCAAATTTGGGCCTCCATCTATGATAAATAATAACACTCATCTGTTTCACTTTTTAAAAATATATTTAATCATTTGTTCTTGTTTTTTTCCACATAAAACATCATTAAATCTACTGCATTAATCGAATAAACAATGATCAAACAATAACAACAACAGCAACAACGACGACACCAGCAGCCGCAACACTAATCACAAGAACAACAGCAACAACAAAGGCATGAACTGAACAACACAACTAGAAGAATGTAAAAGAAAACTACCACTTGACTAATTATTTTGGCACCATCAAACATCTATACTATAAATCTGCAACAAAACCCAGAAAAGGCTTATGGACTCGAAAACTGCTGAAGTATCGTGAAATTTGGCACACAAAATTGTTGTATAATCTATATTTCTATCTACATAAAGCCAAAAAAAAGCGTACTATGTTAGACGTTATTTTAAAAAAAAAGATAATAATTATTGAATAGTAAACTAGCAAGAGTGCTTAATCCGAATTGTACGTTCGACAGAATGACGCGGTCGAAACACCAAACACGTTTTCTTTGCGAAACATTCAGTTTAATCATTAAAAATAACAACACCGAGGTGCGCACACTTGCCATACATTTTGAGTCGCAGGACAGTATCGGTTTGACCTATTTTTGAAAGATCTCCCATGAAGGCCGTGGCTTTTCTACTTGCACAATTTAAACCTGAAATAAAAACTTGTAATGCAGACAATTATAACATATAAAAAGGTGACAGCCAGTGATATTTCCCATGTCTCCAGGTTTTAGGGACATCTTATATATAAAAAGTAACCGTGGTTTCAATTAGTTTTTGATAGACTCGGTTTGAATCTCTGATGTACCGTATGTGCCCTAACAGCAGTTCAAATCACAAAATGGACTAGGAGGACAATACATTAATAATATTCCGTGAGGCGGTAGATTTCGATTTACATGTTACCCTAAAGAATAATATGTAGAACTCCAATTCAATTAAATTCTTTGTATAATGTGACTTTTGATGTGAAAGGCCGAACATTTCTTTTTCGGTCTATGCTGTAATAAAACTCTTACTCGGCAATAGGTTTCCAGCGATATCTTTTGGTATGGAGAGCTGTAGCACTATGAAAGGTTATAAATTCCGTTGTATGTGATAATTATGCTATCATAGCACTTTAATTTAGTAAGCTAGATTCCTCGGACGATCTCTTTTAATTACTATGAAACGTGTAAACACTTTTTATTCTGGTGGTTCCAAGGAAATTACAAAAACACCTTGAACATCGAAAATCCTGAGAGATGAGAATTAACTCCAAAGGTGTCAAAACAAACTGTCTGGATGTTTGTGGGGTGACAGATATGCTTTAGGGTGATGTTATTTGATTGCCATATTACAATAATTTAGTGGTACCGAACATGTTTCAAGATCTAACTGCCTAATGCCTAATCAAAACAATCCTCCAGGGTAAGATAAACTGAGGGTAACAAGAAAAAAAAAATGAGTGAACAACACCAAAGAGTGGACAGGAATTAGCTTTACCATGACACAAACACTTTATAATTATTTTGAAATGTCTTTTTGCAGGGTACAGAGAATAAAAATGGATCAAAATCAGTGTGAGAAGTAAATATATGTATTGCATGTTTTTAAATGACACACATACACACACACACACAAAATCACTCGCCATAAGTTTGACATTTAGAGACCTTTGTATTTCTTATGTAGAGAAGCTGCAGTTGAACAATTAGCAATTTAAATTCGAAGATTTTGTCAGATTTTTATTTATGGTCATTTGAAAACACAAAGCACAAAAAATTAATACCACAAGCAATGAAAAATGTGTTTTAGTATTACATTTTTATTTTTGTTTTCATTTTGCAAGTTGGGGGATGCAATGACCACCGATCAGATTATCTACATCATGACGACACTCAGCAATGTTTAGATCACAAAAATTGCAAGACTGTATGGCAAAAAAAACACCAAAACCCATTGTCTTTGACTGAAAAAAATGAGGCATCAAACTAGAATAACCAGATGAGATACATGTATTTCGAAATCGGTCACATGACCGCGGAAACATCGCTTACATGTGGTTTTGTCTATATAATGTGACATGTCTGAATGCTCATCATTCGTTAAAACATGTCTGTCGTGGCCGAGCATGTACACAAATCTGCGTGAGCGAAACTTCCTCTGTCATATGATCAATTTCGAAATTCCTTATTGTTATGGGTGAGATGTTAACATGACAACACTCAAGATTACGTTGACACGAGGAAGATTGAGGAACCAACAGAATGGTTATGTAACAAACTGCGAGACAGCCAAATTAGCTGATCTATCGATGAGACGGATAACTAACTAATGGAATAGCACAGAGAACAAATTGAAACCTGACTTGCAAGTTCATCAGTACATAAGGTGAATGAGTTAAATTGCATCATAAAAAAACATTCAACAATGATTAGCCAACAACATTGCAAGATTTTATCAGCACTAAAATAAAAGTGTTAAAAAGCCGATCCGGCCAAAAACTGGTTCATTATAGCTTGCACTGGACATCCAATTCTAATCTGGACAATGCAATACCATGCTGCTCCCGTTATATAGCTGTTCAGAATGAAATGACATATCTCTACTATAAATCTGCAACAAAATCTTTAAAAGGCTTATGGATTCGATAGCTACTGAAAGTATTCATCTGAAATTTGGCCCACAAATTTGTTGCATATGGACTTACATAAAACTGAAAGAAGCTTATTATGTTTGACGTTATTTTAAAAAAGCGGTAATAATTGAATAGTAAATTCGTGAGGCTATGGGCGTACGTAATAGCGGTTGCTTTTTATATTCATGTCTTGCCATGGAAATGGTTACAGTGATACATGTACATGTGTTTTCATTTTCCTCATACAATCTAACACGGCAAATATATACTATAGCAGCCGATCAAGTTGCATCATGGCAACATCCAAGAAAGATTAGAAATTACAAACAAAACAACAAAAAAAAAATCATAAATTATGACCTACACAATTTTGGCTCCCTGACGGGTTTGCTCTTGGGCCTCATCACTCTTTATAATAAAATTTGCACTGATAGACAGATAGATAGCGAGATTGACAGATAGACAGATGGGCAGATAGACATACATGTAAAGAGATAAACAGAGAGTGGGACCGACTGATAGATAGACGGACAGCTCGACGGACAGACAGACAGACTGATGGACACAAGCAGATAGATAGATAGATAGATAGATAGATAGATAGATAGATAGATAGATAGATAGATAGATAGATAGATA